>CM016724.1:2737923-2846923 GCA_005771605.1 Scutellaria baicalensis
ACCGTTCTTCTGAGTTCGCTCATGGCAGCGGCGGGCTATTCTATTATCATTCCTAGCCCCAATGATCGTCCTCATCGAGCTCCTGCCGGCTGCCAGACATGGTTCTTAAAACATGTCACCTTAGGTTTAGTTCCTCCTATTCACCCCTTTTTTCTGGAGGTCGGTTCGGCGTTTGGGGTATGTCCGAACCAATTGCGCACAAATTCTATAAGTTACATTGTTGCTTTTTATATGGTGTGAAAATGGATGGGAGTCGAGTCGACCTCTGACCGATTCCGTTCTTGCTTTGTTCTTAAACATACCAACCCCTATCGCTTTTACCTAAGCCCTCGTAGCGGAGAAAACGAGCTCAATTTCTGTCCTCAGGAGATGATAAAATCAGCTCCTGGGAGAAATACTATTTTTTTTTCGTATTCCGGCGAACCGACCTTTCCGAACTATTCCTTGGGCTAAGAGTTCGAATCGAGCTGACCCTGCTCCGCCCAGGGATTTCGAGATTGCGTCTTTGGACAGGCTCTTCCGCCGAGGATCGTTTGATATAGTTCGCATGAGTTCTTGCAAACTATTGTTGTCTTTCTGGGGATTTTACCCGAACAGTCGAGTTCCCCGCAAATTCAATCTAGGTTGCTTAAATTTTTCCTATCATTTCACCCATCATTATCTCTTTTTATAACTTATCGAACCGTACCATATGACCACTTGTTTTATTGTATTGCAGATAAGGCGATGAATAAGTTTTTCATCTTCGACGAAGCGATCCCCAAGGCTCAGAGGACTGCCTTTTCTCTTGCCGACGAAGCAGTGAATGCTAGGCAGGCTGCGGCCTTCCGCGAGGAAGAGGAGAGGCGTCTAGGCGAACTGGCCTCCAAAACCACTCCAAGTTCGACCGAGGGAGGCAGTACTTCTGCTGTATCTCCCTTGACCGTCGCTGTTGTTTGCACTTCCTCTCCGCGACCAGCTGCTCAGGCTTCAGATGCTGCTAATTCGGTCGAAGAGATGAATGAAGAAGCAGCCGAAGCTACAACTTCTCTTCGTAGGAAGAAGAAAGGGCCCTCCAGTTCGCAAAAGTCATCCAAAAAACAGCGAACTGAGAGAGGAGCGCAGGCTGGTTCCGAGCAAACTGAGGCAGAGCTCGAGGTTCAGGAGAGGACGATCGTTCCGAGCGAGAAGGCTGTGGAAGAGGAAAAAGATGGTGAGGTGAAGGAGTTCAAAGTGAACTTATCTCGGGTGACGAACTTCGCCAAGTATTTCGAATTCATGGGCAAAAGGGCCCTTTGCCGTCAAGATCGCCTGAGGGATGCGTTGGAGGAGAAGAAGACGTTGGAGAGCGATCTGACCATCAATGCCTATAAAGCCGAAAACTTGTCCGCAAAGTTGGAGGAGCGGGAAGTGGAACTGGCGCTCGCTCGGTCGGAGGTAGCCAGGAGGGAAGAGCTGTTGCTGGCTAAGGAAAAGTTTGCTATAGAAAAGCAGTCTGCTTTTCTAGATGCACTGGCTGAAAACCGAAGGCTGGAGGAGGAAAACAGAGAGCTGAGGGCGGAACTTGAACAGGAAAAGAGCACCCGAATCGAGTTCGGAAAAGCCATATTTAACGAGGGCTTTTACCGCTTCGCTCGAAGCCCGGAGATGGAGTTAATATCGGAGACTTTCCGAGAAAGACTCATATCTCATCTTTGGGATTCCGTCCTCTTCCTTTCGAAGGCAACTCCCATGGCACTGGCTTACTTCAAAGAGGGAGTTTGGCTTTGCCAGGAGGAAGTTGGGGAAACGTTCCAGTTTGATGTAAACGCACTGGGCAAGAAGTTGCTGCAAACATATTCCATTCCTCCTGGCTGGCATGGGAATCCAGATGAGGATGTTGATGCACGTTGATGTTCGGGCTGTTTAGAAGAAGCGCTTAAGGAAGTTCTTCCCGCCAACCAGTTCGATAATTCTGGCCCCAGTTCATCTCATCCGGCATCTATCGAGCCCCCTTCCGGTCCGACTGTGGACTTGCCAGAGGACATGTTCGATCCTCTGCTTCCAACTCCGATCCAGCCAACTCCTGAATATACTCCTTCTCCTGATCATTCTTAATCATTTTTGTTGTAACACTTGCGTCTTTTTTTTGAAGTGTTTCCTTGTATTTTTGACAATTAATCAGAAATGAAATAGTTCGCGTACTTTTGTCTCTTTCATATTTAGTAAATAGTTCGCGTACTTTTGTCTCTAACTTGTTTAATTGTAGAGTTTCGATGGAACTCTTTAGTTTGTTTAATCATCAATTTACTAAGCCATTGAACTCCGAAGGAGCTTCTTCAATTCGCTTAATCATGGAGTTCTGATAGAACTTCTTCAATTTGCTTAATCATTAAGTTCCGAGGGAACTTCTTCACTTCGCTTAGTCATTAAGTTCCGAGGGAACTTCTTCAATTCGCTTAATCATTAAGTTCCGAGGGAACTTCTTCACTTTGCTTAGTCATTAAGTTCCGAGGGAACTTCTTCAATTCGCTTAATCGTTAAGTTCCGAGGGAACTTCTTCACTTCGCTTAGTCATTAAGTTCCGAGGGAACTTCTTCAATTCGCTTAATCGTTAAGTTCCGAGGGAATTCCTTCACTTCGCTTAATCATTAAGTTCCGAGGGAACTTCGTCAATTTGCTTAGTCAGTGAGTTCCGAGGGAACTTTAAGTTCGCTCCATAATATAGTTCGAACAGATATGTACGTAAATATATGTAAATCAACAAAGAAAAACTCAGGGATTTAACGTGGTTCGGTCAAGTCGACCTACATCCACGGAGTATGAAAATATCTCTTATTCATTAAAGCAACAACAACTTAAAAAAGAAGTAAAAAGCAACATACTGGCATTCGATACTTCAAGTATAAAATTTCTTCAAGTGATTGATGTGCCATGGTCTGGGCAGCTCCTTTCCTCTTTCATCAGTGAGCTCGTAAGATCCACCGGGCAAAACTTTTGTAACAGTATATGGCCCTTCCCAAATGGTATCCAATTTCCCGATCTCCAACAAAGCATCAGATTGCCTTAAAACCATATCCCCTACTTGGAATTCTCTCTTTCGAACTTTCCTATTGAAGGCTGCTTGAATACGTCTTTTGTATAATTCATGGCGAACTCTGGCTTCATCTCTGACCTTCTCTAGAAATAACAAGTCTGTTCTGATCAATTCTTCATTTTGCTAGGGATCAAAGTTAGTAATTCGTAGAGCTTCTCCTTGAATTTCAGCCGGGACCACTGCTTCCATTCCGAATGCCAAACTGAAAGGAGTTTCCCCCATAGTCGATCTAGATGAAGTTCGATACGCCCACAAAACTGATGGTAGTTCGTCAACCCAGTTTGATTTCTCGAATTCAAGTCGTTTCTTGAGTCCGTCCAATATGATTCGATTAACCACTTCGACTTGTCCGTTTGCCTAAGGATGAGCCACTGGAGTAAACACTTGTAAAATTTTCATTTCTTTACACCATCCCATGATCTTTTTGCCTCTGAATTGAGCTCCATTATCTGACACCAAAATCCTGGGTAAGCCGAATCTGCAACAAATACTTTTCCATATAAAGTGGATCATATCGGGCTCGGCGATCTTGACCAAGGGTTCCACTTCGACCCACTTAGTAAAGTAATCCACAGTCACCACCAAGAACTGCTTATTTCCTCTGGTTTTAACAAGTGGACCAACTATATCAATACCCCATCTAGCAAAAGGGCAGGGCGAACATACCGTAAGCATATCTGTTGCCGGAGCATGAATTCTCCACCCATGTTTCTGACAGGAGTTGCATTTCCGAACTATCTCTTCAGCATTATTCTTCATTGTAGGCCAATAGAAACCAGCGCGCGAGCACTCGTGCTCCCGCGTGTTCGGCACATCCCCCTTCGTGTGCTTCTTTTAAAACCTTGATTCATTCTTCTTGGGACAAGCATCTTGCATCTGTAGGTAAAAAAGTTTTACGATACAACACTCCATCAAGAATGTAATAGAATCGAGCTTGTTTTTCCAATTTCTCAAGGTCTTTTGTATGTCCTTCCCTCACTCCTCCTAAAAAGTTCAAAAAAAGAGTTCTCCAATCCTATTCTGCCAGTTCGACATTCATCACTTCGTTTTCCTTTCCTACTCCCATAACAGTAATGCTTCTTTTCAAACAGTCCTGTAACGAACTCCCAATCTTGGCCAGATAGTCTGCTTTCTGATTTTTATTCCGAGGTATCTGTTCGATCTGAAGTTTTTCAAATCGTTTTTCCATTTCTCTTATTTTCTGCACGTAAGAAATCATGCGATCTTCCTTAATTTCACATTGGTTTAGGAGTTGTTGTGTCACCAGTTGTGAATCTGATTTAACTATCAGATCTCGGGCTCCGGCCTGTTCGGCTATTTTCAATCCTTGCAAAAAAGCTTCATATTCTGCCTCATTGTTAGACGCCTTAAATTGAAATTTTATGGCAAATTCTAACTCATTTTTTAATATCCCCGCTCCTGCACCCTGGCGGGACGACGATCTATCTATAAATACTTCTCATTCTCTTTTGTCTTGTATTCTGGTTGTTTCCTGAATAAAATCTGCCAATGCTTGTCCTTTTATAGCTGTTCGCGGTTCATACTTCAAATCGAACTGTCCCAGTTCAACTGCCCATTTTACTAACCTTCCTGATGCGTCTGGCTTTCCCAATACTACACTTAATGGATGATTAGTTCACACTGTGATCTCATAACCCAAAAAATATGGTCTCAATCTTCTTGTCGTAGTGACTAAGGCATAAGCGACCTTTTCTACCTCGGTGTAGCGGATCTCTGCCCCGTGAAGAACTTTACTAACGAAATATACAGGGAACTGATCTTTACCTTCTTCACGGATGAGAACTGAACTGACTGATTCCTCTCCGACTGCTAAGTACACAATTATCACACTTCCTTTAACAGGCTGTTTCAACAAAGGGAGTGAGAGGAGAAACACCTTCAAATCTTCGAACGCCTTTTGACAGTCTGCATCCCAATTAAACCGACCATTCTTTCTCAAAATTTTGAAGAAGGGTAAGCCCCTGTTCGCCAACCTGGATATAAATCTACTTAAAGCAACGATACGGCCAGTCAGTGTTTGTACCTCTTTGATAGTTCGAGGGGGTGTCATTCTTTGTATAGCTCGGACTTTGCCGGGGTTGACTTCTATTCCTCTGTTCGTCACCATATATCCCAAAAACTTCCTTGCTTTTACCCCGAATGAACACTTGGCTGGATTTAATCGCATCTCATGCTTTCGGATTGTTGTCATCGTTTCCCTCAAGTCCTCCGCATGTGTGTTCGCATGTATGTTCTTCACTAGCATATCATCGACATATGCTTCCATGTTGCGACCTAATTGGTGTTTAAACACCTCGTCCACCATTCGCTGGTAAGTAGCTCCTGCATTTTTGAGTCCAAATGGCATAACCGTATAGCAATATGTACCTGAAGAAGTAATAAAGGCTACATTAGGTTTATCTTCTAGATACAACATGATTTGATGATATCCTTGCGTTGCATCTATCATACTCAGCAGTTCACATCCTGCGGTGGAATCTACTAACTTATCGATCCGTGGGAGAGGATAATGATCCTTGGGGCAAGCCTTATTCAAATCCCAAAAATCGATGCACATCCGCCACTTGTTCCCCGGCTTCGGGACCAATACAACATTGGCCAACCATCGAGGATACTGGATCTCTTCAATATGCCCAATCTCTAGCAGTTTCTCAACCTCTTTCTTGATGATTTCATTTTGTCGATCCCCAAAATGTCTCAATTTCTGTTTAATCGGTCGAACATCAGGCTTGATATTCAACTTATGAACTGCTACTTCCGGATTTATACCCTTCATATCTTCAGGTTTCCATGCAAACAGGTCCAAATTATCTTGGAGAGCGGCCATGATTTTTCCCGTAACCTGTTCCGACAATTGACTCTCAAGCCGAACTGAATGCCCCGGCAGCTCTGGGATTAACTCTACACTCATCAGTTCGCCTTCTTCAAATTCTGCAGTCTTTGTTTCATCACCCTTCTTTAGACTCTTATCCCTTCCTCGATCAACATCATCCCTCTGTTCGCTATGGCGTTTGCGAGACTCAGATTGTCGAACTGCAGCTACATAGCAACGTCGAGCAGTTTGCTGGTCGCCATGAACAACTCTTATTCCCACTACTCGCCCTTCCTCATCTTCAACAGGGAACTTCATCATTAAATGTGCAGGCGAAATGACTGCAGCATACGAACTCAGAGAAGGACGACCTAGGATCACATTATATTGAGAGGGTGCATCCACTATAAGGAAAGTCATTGTCTTGTTTTGCCTCCATTCCCCGTCTCCTAGTACCATAGGAAGTTGAACTTTGCCGTACACTGTCACAGATTCTCCTGCAAAACCGTAAAGTGAAGTTTCTACAGATTTTACCTCCACTGTTGATCTCATCTTCTTGAAGCAATCCATGAACATAATGTCCAATGAACTTCCCATATCCACGAATACCCGCTCGACGTTAAAGCCTCCTATTTCAGCAACAATCACCATGGCATCGAACTGGGGACTTTGAATAGTAACACGATTGCGAACCCCGAACTCGATCGCCACCTCCTCGAAAATCGAGTGAACCGTATTCTGTTCTTGCTTGACAGAATTAAGTCTCACCTTTCGAGCTCTATTGGAATCTCCATCTTGGCCCACCCATGATCATGTGAATAGTGGGTCTCTCCTCCCGTTCAGGTCTAGCTCGCACTGGGGGAGGTGGAGGCAGAGGTAGTTATTGCTGCTCTTACCTTCTTTCCCGTCTCGGCTCTTCTTGATCGTTCCTCTGTTCGCGGTTCGATCGAGTTCGATGGACAAAACGAGCTAATTTATTTTCCCTGATTAACCTTTCCAGTTCATCTCGTAAATGTAAACATTCATCAGTTCCATGCCCATACTCATTATGAAATCGACATAATTTACCGTTGCCGAAGGTAGATGTCTTCTTCGGATTAGGGCTCCAAGTCGATGGCCATTTAGTTGGGGCAGGTTCCATATTTCCATCAACACCTGTCCGGGTGACATAGTCATGGGCGTGTACTGTTCGTATCTCCGTCCTATCCGATTATCTCTCAAGGGGAGTGGAGTGAATCTCGCTCGATGTTCCCTCCATCTCTCTTTCTTGTTCCTTCGTGCTCCTGTTGCGGTTTACTCATTCGACTCGAACTTTCCCCTTTTTTCATTCGAACTGCTTCTTCCAAGTTAATGTATTTGGTAGACCTTTGTAATAGGTCATCAAAATTGCTGGGTGTCTTCTTAACCAGCGAAGTATGAAGGTCACCCTCTTTCAAACCTTGGATGAAAGCGCTAACAACCAAATCATCCGAAGCTTCAGGAGCTTCTAAAGTGGCAGCTGTAAATCTTTTGACATAATTCCGCAAGGTCTCATCCCCTTTCTGTTTCACACCAAACAATGTTTGAGTGGATCGCCTCTGTCTCCTCGAACTAGCGAACTGGTGCAGAAACAACTCCGACAGTTGTTCGAAGTTGTGAATCATCCCATCATTTAGCTGGCTGAACCATGTCTGAGCAGCCTTGGTAAGAGTAGTCGCGAACACTCTACACTTGATGCCATCTGAATACCGATGTAGTAGAGCAGTATTCTCGAATCTACATATATGGTCCCACGGATCTGTGGTACCATCATAGTCAAAATTAACCGGCCGAAAGGAGGCTGGCAATTCATCCTCCATAACTTCTTCATAAAAAGGATTTCCCCTGGAACTCCGAGGAATCCGCCGAACAGTCTTCTGGACTTCTCGCAACTCCTTTCTTAGATCGTCCACCTTCTCGGATAGTTCCGCATGTCCTCGCTTCTGGCCGCGAGGGTGATCGGACTGACTCTCTTGCTCATCCGTTCGAGATTTGTCACCTTCTTGCTCCTTTCGGGCATGGATATCAGTGTTGCCTTATTGTGACTCGGCCCTTTGTTTGCCTAGAGCCTTCTAGACAGCCGCCTCTATCAGAGTCGAAAGTTCCTCCGGTGTCAAAGTGACAGTGCCGGGAGGGTTCACCGGTGCAGAACTCTAGTCCTCATCTTGTCGCACAGATTGTGCTCCTTCTTCCAACCTCCTTCGAGATCCTCTGGTATTCACCATTTTCACGATTTCTCAACGTCTTAATAACTCAAGGTTACGAAAGAAAAAGTTTCCCACAGACGGCGCCAATTGATTTGTCCTGACTTCAATCTTCTTTATTGATGAATGCCGATTGGAATTCTCCGATTGAAAATACCTGCAAAAACAAAGAACACCGGGGGTTTTTCCCGGTGAAGAGACTCCGACGTTCAAGTCAGTAATCTAGGAAAACCTTGCTATTGTTTTTTTCTCCATAATTCTTTATGTGTAATATCATATATGTGTGTGAATAGAAAGATAAGGGTTATAAATACTCCCTGAAAAACGTGGCAGTTAGATTTTCTCCTAAAAAAGTGGAAAATGGGCGAGATACTCGCAATCGTGACGGTTGCTTCAAATTTGAATTAGTTCGCTTCGGATTTAGTTCGGCATCTCAGCTTGCAAGTCTAATTAGTTCGCACATATCTCTCTATAGGGCACGAACTCTCTTGTTCGCATACGCGTTCTACCTGCTTCTCTGTTTTGTTAGCATCGATTAGTCTTCAAGTCGGTTTGGTTTACAGAGTAGTTCGATGTGGTCAGTTCGACCACATCAAATACAAGAATATTAATTCCATTTATATATTGTTTTTTTAATAGTTCAGTACACATTAAATATCACACCATTTATTTTAATATAAAAGGATTATTTCTAGATTTAGAATGAGATTTTTTAGCGGAAAAATAGTTACTTTTTTTTTTAATGATGTTCTTATTTTTAAATATATAAAAATAGAGATGGTCTTGAGATCCGACCCGGTCTAGTAAGGTTTATATATATATATATATATATATATATTCAATTTTTTCTTGCAAAATCACACAACTAGAGATTACGATTTCTTCCGCTGCAAAATCTCTCCTTTTGCATATCTCGCTAAATCCACCAAATCGATTCTGCTGGTCAATTCATCTGACTTTTTCCAATCTTCATCATCTATATCAGTATTCCACAAATTGCAGAAAAAACATATGGAAGACGCCGGTAACAATCAACCAGATTCTGCAAAAAGTATACTTATTTTGTGTATAATTCAAAATTTTAACTAATATTGTATTCTAAATCTTGAATCGTAAATTATTGAGTTAGGTAATGGAGTTGAGACGATCCATGAAATAAACGAGAGTAAGTAATCTTACTTTAAAGGTTATTATCCATAAAGGTATACTTATTAAGTCATAAAGGTCATGTTATTAACTTATAAAGGTATCAATGTTTACAAATGAAGGTAACTGAATTGTTATTGACAAAGATCATGTTATTATTAAGGTATGAATTCAAGGATGAAAATATCGCGAAATATCGTTTATATATCGCGGATACGGATATTGGGTGTTAATGTTTTTTTTCCTGCGGATATGTCGCAAAATATTGCAAAATATCGATATCGATTTCGATATCGGTTCAGTGTAGTACAAAATTGGATGGAAATTGGGAAATATCGTGGATATATCGCAAAATATCGCATGTATATCAAAATGAGCGATTTTGATTCAAAAAATTGAACTATGTAATTTTTTTTTTTTACTTTGTATTGTGTATTTTGTTTGATAGTGGAAGGAATATATTCTCTTTTCACATCAATCTTTCATATCCATATTTATAGCACACTTAGATGACAATGAAGGAAACCCTGATCCAAAAGTAACTGTTATAGCTCGTGATTATGACATTGATGTTGATAAAATGTTACAACAAGAAGTTGCCCATACATCTTCTACTTCAAAATCAATTAGCTCTACTGATGGAGGAAATAGTGGAAATAGTGATGGTGGAAATGATGACAATGATGATGGCAATGATGATGGTGGGAATGGTGGATATAATCAAGAGGATTATGTTTCAAACCAAGTGTTATTGAGTCCATTCACTAGTGAGGCCGAGTTTAGTCATGCAACACAAGATATGGATCATGGAAGCAAAGAAGGAGGTCTAGAGATAGGGGCTATTAGAAAAGAATACACTAGAAGACGTGCTTGGAATCAAGAAGAAAGTTCATCTATTGATATTGAATGAATTTCAGTCAGTTTTGATTCCATGAATATGGGTAGCAATAAACATAGTGATATGTCTCAAGATTCATATGTTGCTGACACCTTTGAAAGTTCACAATTTGGTTGGAGTACTCGAAATGTTTTTCATCACCCACCTGGAAATCAAAATGAGTATCAACAATATGATTGGATTAGTATATAATATTCAATTCATGGTAAAGCAGTTGAACAAGATAGAACAACTTATGAATGACATGTGCATAACTATATTAATAAGTACTCTAATGTGATGAGTTGGTATCAGTACTGCTTGGATCAAGATGACATTCCATCTACTATGTTTGAACCTCATAGGTCATCCTTTTGGTAATAGTGTATTGTGTGATGTAATTTTAGTAATTTTGTCTTGTATTATGTAATATATTATCAGTTTTCATTCGAAAAACAGTATTTATAATGTTTATTATCTATATGTTAGTTTTAAATATATTATTTTTATAATATGATTTTGAGTGGAATATATGTGTAATGAAGTGTAAAAATAATCCCTAAAATTTCATATTAAATTTCCAGAATTTTAATAAGATTTTCGTTGTTTTTTCAAATTTTTTGCTATATCGATATGCGATATCGATATATCCATCGATATCTATATATATATATAAGTAGGATATTCTGCCAAAAATAACTATAATAAATTATCTACCTATTAAATAATTACTATTTTAAGAAACCTATTAATTGCTTGCATATTGTATTTATTGTAAGAAACTCAATACAAATAAATAAATACAAATAAACCTATTTATTGTATTTTAAGAAACTCAATAAAAATAAAAATAAATAAACTTATTTATTGTATTTTAAGAAATTCAATACAAATAAATAAATATTTAATTTAAGAAATCAGTTATAATACTCAATTTAGTATTTATTGTATAAAAATTTCAAATAAAAAAATAAATAGATAAATAAGATGAAATAAGAGATTATATATTGATTATCTCTCATCTTATTTTTAAGTACTTATTTTAAAGGGTAAATTACAAAAAACAACTCCACCTATCGACTTATTTCAAATTGCAACCTAATCTTTTTTTTTTTCAAATTGCCACCCAGTCTTTCTATGGTTTTGTCGATTGCAAATTTTCCAGCGAAATGGAGATTAATTTGTTCACTTTGCAACCTAAACTTTGTTGTTTTTTTTTTATCTAATTGCAACCTGAACTTTGTGTTTTTATCAGATTGCAACCAAGAATGAAAATTTCGATTCCGGTGGAAATATAGGTAATTTAAATTCACGGAAATATCGTGAAAATATCGATATCGATGGAAATATGGGTACATATATTTATTGTTATTTTTCCTATATTTACCAATATATTCCGATATTTTCTCGATATTTATTGATATCCCGTCGATTTTTTACCGATGTTATATATATTTCACCAATTTTGACCAATATTTCCTTGATATTTATTTTATGAATATCGATCACACTTATAAAATATAAATAACATACATGTATCAGTGTGAAGCGAAAAAAAAATCATGATTTGCGATTGGACAAAAAAAATTAAAGTTTGGGTTGCAATTGGATTAAGAGAAAAAGTTTGGGTTGCAAAGTGAAAAAGATTAATTCATTTGGCGGAAAAATGACCGGAAATTTTGCAATCGGCAAAACTACAAAAAGACTGGGTGGCAATCTTAAAAAAAAAAAACATAAATTAGGTTGCAATTTTTAAAAAGTCGATAGCTAGGGTTGTTTTTTTGTAATTTACCCTATTTTAAATCAATTCTAAATATATAATATATAAAATCAATCATTATTTAATGATCTTAAATTTAATATTCATATAAAATTTATCAAACTGAAATATGGAAATGTATGTGTGTGGGCTTCAATGATTTTTCATTTTTAAACGTTTTTATGATATATAGTATTAATTTATTGTAAATTAATATTAAAATGTAGAAATAAAAAAAATATTATAGGTGTACCTAATAGATTATACGTATAAAACATATCAAATAGAAAAAATTAGATTAAAATTATTATTGCAAGTTAACCAACTTATTCATTTGAAATATACAAATATTTTATTTTATCTTTCTTATTTTATATGTATTTGTTGTCAAATTTTATTTATATTTATATTCTGATTAATTGAGGTGGCATAAGGGATTTGACAGAGGTAATTTTTTTGGTTTTTCACAAATTAAAATTTCATCATTCTTAGTCCCTGATATATTGACTTATCAATCTTATAATTATTATTCATAAAAAAATTTTATCAAAATGTGTAGATTAAGTCCAATTTTGAATTGTTTCATTTAAATAGATAGCAAGAGAGATTTTCATGTATTTGATAAGCTGATATAATTTTTATTTGATTTAGAATAAATGAGTCATATGTGGCGTTGAACCAAAAAAATTTATTAAAATATGTGTGTATTTATAGTTATAAATGTCAATAAAATATAAATTTATTTATTTCAATACTTAAATCATAACGTTTCTAAACATATAACTTATTTTTAGATATTAAATTTATTTTTTAAAATTTCACTACCCATGTAATGTTCTGACACAATTTTTTTTATTTGTTTTTTTGATCCACAGATTAATATATTACATTATATATTTCAAATTTCTAATATTTTTTAATATAATTATTTATAATGGCATAAATTTAAAGTTAAAATACCTAACTTTATACTAATACAAATTAAAAAAGTATCAATATATTTTTGCTAAAATAATAATCATTACATTTTATATGTTATTATATTTTTTAATAATTATATATATATATAACATACTGTGCAACACACGGGTACACTACTAGTATCCGTAAAATCAAAGTTGCGATACGACATGCGATATCGATATTTTCATCCTTGGGTATGATTACTCAAACATAGAGGTAATGCTTTTTACACATAACTGTATCAATGGTTTTCAAATAAAGATAACATAATTGATTAACTAAGTTTGTTAAATTTTAGTTTTGGTAATTTAAATTGAAGGTGTGTTTAATAATAGATAAAAGACATCTTATTAATGCATAAACGTATTGCTACTATATGACTAAGGTAACATTGTGCCCTAAGAAAATATGTTATTTTATTCTCCAGATGACACTGATGAATTGAATGATCTCACTGGTTCTTTGTTTTGATTGACAAAAAAAAAAAACAATCGACGACAAAACAGGTAAAATCGAAGATTTGAGATACTTTCAAGGCTGCTAGAAATACTGAAACAAATTAAGTCTCGTGATTGTGTTATTTGGAAGCATGAAATGACTAGAAAATGTAACAACCTTGCTTTTGAAATGTGAAGACAACAATGACACGAGGAGAATACTTGAAGAAGATTATGAAAGAGATTTATCAAACATTAGTGGAATCACTTCAATAATATCAGTAGATATTGTTTGTTCTGAATCATCTACCATTGTCCATGTCGTCCTCGATCAACTACAAAGGGACGAAGACAAAGAATCAATGGTCACTTTCAAAAAAAAAAAGCAAAATGAGAAACCAACAACAAAAGAATTTGGTGCTAAAAAACCCCAAATCTTCGTTTGTTTTATTACACTAAAGCATAAATTTTGTTTACCCTTTGAATGTGTGGTTGACATTTTCCTTATGATAGTGTTAACTTTACGTTGTGTTAATGATACCATGATGCTATTATAGTGTTACCTTATTCTATTTACTTTTGAAAGTGTGATTGACTCTTTCCTTATGATAGTGTTACTTTTACGTTGTATTAATGATACATTAATGCTATTTTAGTGTTACCTTATTCTGTTTAACCTTTGAAAGTGTGGTTGACCATTTCCTTATGATAGTATTACTTTTATGTTGTATTAATGATACTTTGATGTTATTATGGTGTTACCTTATTGTGTTTGCCCTTTGAATGTGTGGTTGAACATTTCCTTATGATAGTGTTACCCTTACGTTGTATTAATGATACCTTGATACTATAATAGTGTTACAATAATGCAACATCATCAAAAATTATATTTAACATTTAAATGTGTGGTTAACCTTTCTCTTATGATAGTGTTACCTTCACATTATAATAGGCATACCTTTAGGCTATAATAAACATACTTTGATGAAAATAAGATAATATAGTCATATCATTACGTTGTCTTACTCATACCTTCAACCTATATTAGTTATACCTTAATTCAACAATATCATATGACAAATAAATTAGCAACACACAACAATGAACACCAACAAAAAAAAAACTAAAAACTAAGCATTCTCATAGCGAACAAAATATCATACAAACCCTACTAGAAATATGTCATACAAGAACTATGTGTCCACCAACAGCATCAAAACCCCTCTAGAAATGTATCATAAAAGAAGCAAATTGTATGTGCCCACCAAAACCCTCACAAAATGTATGTATCAAAACATCACATAACTAATACAAAAGGTGCAAATGGTCCTTTCATCAAATATCCTTCTGCAATTTCCTCCTATATGTCTTCTGGATCACCTCCGTACCCCTTTTCTTCACAACATTAACATTTTTCCTCTCTTCTGCAATTTTCGCTTTCATCTCTGATATCTTTCTCATATGCCATCTAAATACATATAAACATGATTTCAGTATCAAAAATAAAGTAAAAAGTCAAAAATACAAAATACATATCATATTTAACAAAAATCAAACCAAAATCACAAAAACTAAGTACGAACTCAAAAACACATTAAAACAAGGTTTCCGATACAAAGAATCAAGGACAATAACTAGACATGAAGTTAGAAACTACAAAATACATATTATATTTAACAAACATCAAACCAAAATCACAAAAACTAAGCACGAACTCAAAAACACATAAAACTAGGGTTTGCGATATAAAAAATCAAGGCCAATAACTAACACTAAGTCAAAAACTACAAAATACATATCATATTTAAAAAAATCAAACCAAAATCACAAAAAAAGATCAAAGAAAAACTTGTATGCATAGTAGAGTTTCGAGAAGACGAGTTCAGAGAAATAAAACAACAGGTAGGCAACAGACGCGATGAGAAAAATACCGAAGATGACCGCAAAAAGCAAGGGAGAAAGTGGAGCACGAACGCGACTAGACCACGACGAGAGAGCAGAGAGAGAAAAGAGTGATGGTTCAGATTCAAACAATGGAAAAAAAAATCAAAAAGAGGTATTTATATTATTAGATCCAAGTCGGGTCTGGATACCAATTCAAGTTGAATGCATGAACCTTAGATCCATGCATCTGATACAAAAAACTCTCCGACGATAAAAATATAATGAAAATAGCTGAAGTGGAATAAACTTTGTCTTTTTTACTTTCCATTATTCATAAAGGAAAACCACATCGGTTTTAAGAAAGATTCTGGTTTGACTAAATGTGATTTCACAGTTTTAAAATTCCAATTTGATTCTAATTCCATGGAATATTTGGTAATGATGATTTCCAATGTGTGTGGACAAGATTTTGATTATTAATTAAGCGTACACCACACTCCTACCGCCACGCACTACAATCTCATTGAACCCCTTTCTTGACGGGTTAGATCAAAAGTAAAAATTATATAAGAGTAGGACTTATGTGCCCGGGGCACGGATCCAGGCACCCCAACCCGACCCGCTGACCCGCCCCTATTAATTAAAAAAAAAAATTCTTCTTCTTCTTCCTCATCTTCTTCTTCACGCAGCTTTTTTTTTTCTCCTCCTCCTCCTCCTCTTCCTCTTCACGCAACTTTATTTTTTTTTCCTCCTCCTCCTCCTCCTCCTCTTCCTCTTCTTCTTCACGCAGCTTTTTCTTTTTTCTTCCTCTTCCTCTTCCTCTTCTTCTTCTTCTTCTTCTTCTTCTTCTTCTTCTTCATGGGTGTTGTGGGCTGCGGTTTTGGACGAGTTGGGTGTGTTGGTGGGTCTGTAGTGCTCGCCGACGACCTGCTCGTCTCCGGCAGTTGTGCAGCGGCGAATGAGGGGCTGGGCGATGAGTCTTGGAGAAGGGGGAAGGGAGGAATCTTAAATTAAGCATATTATATATACATATCACTTAATCTTAAGATCAGACATTTAACACCTAAAAAGTATATATATAACACCTATAAAGTATATATTAAACATATCAGACATATAATTTGAAAATATTCTAATGGTATTACAAATATACTATATAGGTGATATAAGATCACATGCATCTATAAGATATAATAAACACAATTCTTCCTTCAGATGTTATGAAAATATTTTAAAGGTATTACAAAGATACTCTATAAGTGATATAAAATTACATGCATCTATGATATATAATAAACACAATTCCTTCAGGTATTATGAAAATATTATAACACCTAAAGAACATACATATAACACTTATAGAGTATATATATGACACTTATCATTCAATCACATAATATGAAATCTCCTTTATATGTGATACCTCAAGAACATACATATAACACATAAAGAGTATGTATATAACTCATATAGAGTATACATATAACATCT
Organism: Scutellaria baicalensis; assembly: GCA_005771605.1. Lineage (NCBI taxonomy): Eukaryota > Viridiplantae > Streptophyta > Magnoliopsida > Lamiales > Lamiaceae > Scutellaria > Scutellaria baicalensis. The sequence goes on from CM016724.1 coordinate 2,754,591, forward strand.
ATCACTGAATCACATAATATGAAATCTTCTATATATGTAATACCTCAAGAACATAGATGTAACACCTAAGGAGTATATATATAACACCTATCACTGAATCATATAATAAAACTTTAACACCTACAAAGTACATATATAACACATATAGAGTACATATATAACACATATAGAGTACATATATAATTATTATTATTATTATTATTATTATTATTATTATTATTATATATAAACTAGTGTTTCACCCGTGCGTTGCACGAAATAAAATATTTGAAAAACATAATTATGTAGTTTGATATGTTGAAAATATTTTATGTTTAATAACTAAGTTGTAGAATATAAAAATATTTGAATTTAGTTGAATGAACAATTTAATTTATACATCATCAATTTTTTTATTTATTTAAGATTAACGTGAATAAAAAAAATTATAATGTTAAACATAATGTAAGCCTATTTGAACTAAATAGTATAGAAATAGAAGTGTGAATCAATTTACATAATAAATTACCATTCATAAACTACAAATTTTGAAAAACTTCTTTATATACCACTACGTAGTTAGTTAGATTATTCGTTATATATTTTTTTAAACTATAGTTGGTGAGATTAAAGAGATTAAATAAAATAATATATTAACGTCATCAAATTACATTCAAACATATAAAGTATATGAGATTGTGCTTTTAATCGTGAGATTGTCTAATATATTAAATAACAAAAATAATTAATATAAGGGTTATGACTAAATTAACCTTTCAATATGAATTTTAATATACATAATCTAAACTAATTGCATATATATAAGTTCAAATATAATTTGATACATAAATGAAAAAACATCAATTTAGACTAAATTACAAAGGTTTCTATTAATCTAAAATTTTGGAACATTCCAATTAATATTTTAAATTATCACTTAGAAAGATTTTTCTTGTTTTGATTATAAATTTTTAAGTATATTGCTTCTTTTATTTAATTCTTGAACTTTTTATCAGAATAAGAATTATATAAAATAAATAATGTGTGCATTATATTTCAAAGTAATGTAAGATTCCATTAATTTTGTCATCTATATATTTGAGTTTCAAAATCATTATTACAATATTCCACTATTAAAAAAATTGTGAATTCAAAAAAATAACTTTATTATGGAACACAATTTTCATAAATTATAGGGCAACCGTCACAAAATAAAATGATGATAGAAAAAAAAATTGTGAAATATCAAAGTCAATTTTTATTGTGGGAAATAATTTTCATAAATGGTGTTCTCCATGGTTCAAGTAATCAATTAGCAACAATATACATGTTGTATTTTGACACTAACCATTTTTAGTGGATTAAAACAATGGATTCGATGCAATGTATGTAGGCCTTTTTAGAACCTTATTTCGCAAATTTATTTCTAAGAATATATAATGAGATTTTTGGGCACAAAAATACAAAATAACTATATATCTTTTACAATGTTTTTCAAGAAATAAAAACAAAATTTATCTTGCATTTTCTTAATCTTAAATATTCAAAATCTCTAATCCAAAATCATAATATCTCAATTCCGAATTTCTGCACAAAATAATTTGAATTAGTAAAATAATATAATATTACATGACAATAAGAATAATCAATATACAATACTAATAAAATAACACAAATTGTGAATAATTCTTCTTCAAAATACAATTAACAACAACAATTTAAATCATTCAAAAAATGAACACTATGATCATTAATTATTGATGGATCCAAACTATAAATATATACAATAAATCAATTCATACCCAAATAAATATCCAAAAAGAAGAAGAAGAAATCATCTCATCCATTAAAACATAATGTTTGGTATGCAAAATTTGAGAAATTGTGAATGGAAAAGACATGAGTGAATTCCAAGTTTATTCTCTCATATTTATAGTGAAAGATATGCTTATTAGATATGGAATTAGTTCATTATATATGGTATGAACGTAATTGATTGTTATTGTAATTGCATAATTTTGGGTTTCTTTTTTTGGAAAATATCAAATGTATGATCTTCTATATAATTAAGTTATAAAATTTTATTTATTTGGCAAATATATATATATATATATATATATATATATATTATCATTAATTACTAATAAACTTCACATCCAAAAGATGACATAGTAAATTGATTCTTGTAAATTAATATGTTTCCATATATATAACATTTGTAATCTTTAAATAAAATAATTTTGAAAATATAAGAAAGAATTTCATATCATGATAATTTTTTAATAATTATTTTGTTTATCTTCTTAATATTTCAAATAGTTTTATCATTTTTATTATATTTCAGTTATGACACTTCTTAAATTCTTTGATATGAATAAATGATATTTAAAAATAAAATCAATGAATCAAATTGGATATTGATGCAAAATATTCAGTGAATCAAATTGGATTTTTTATTTTTTTCTTTCAAAAAATATGTAACATCTTTATTCGCTTTTCATTCAAAATTTATATAGAAACATGTAATTTGCTTAGCTATTTTTTTTCTCTTTGGGAAAAGATATGGAAATACATATATAGGATTAATTTTTATGATATCAAGCAATAGTACTAAATCTATAATTAATTGGATAAGAATTGCTTCACACAATTATATTAGTAAAATCAATCAAATAATCATATTTAATCCATTATCTTGAAATATTTTCATAATCTATATCATATATAAAAGCTTCGTCTATCATATATATATATATATATATATACACACACACATATATATGTATAGGTATATATAAATGATAATAAGATTGTAAACAATTATTTAATTCATATGACATAAAATAGTTATTTAATCATAAATTAAACTGCATTATATATAATAATAATAAATTAACTAACATAAAATGTTATAATATGTGTGTGTCATTCAATTTAAACAATATATAGGTGTTATGTACCACAATCTATCATCACTCCATATATATAATATCATGAATTTAACATTGAAGCATTTCAATGAGAAATCTATTTAGAAAAAGGTTATATATATAGAGAGAGATTTCCACTAAATAGTAGCTTATTTCAAAAAAAAAAGATGCATGATTTAGGCAAATTAATTGAATCTTTTTTAGTATAATTGCAACGTGATTAATATAAATTACCATATGTATAAATATATGCACATATATCTATATTATATATTTTAAGGATTTTATTCACATTAAACATCATTTATATGTACACATTTTTTCCTATAATTAGAAAGTGGTTTTAGGCGGGAAAATTCTCAACTTTCTTTTTTTTGGAAATGTTTGTGTTTTTAATATATATAAAGATAAAGATTTACAATAGAAATCAATAAAAATATAAATGAAAAGATTTATATTGATTCTTTTTAAAATAAATAATATCTAATGATAATTGCATCACATTAAAATGTATCACATAGAATTGTTGACCTTATCTATATATGGTAATTATCTCCATAGAATTAGTGTTTTATTTAAGCATACAATATATAATTACGTAATTACCATATATGATATGTATAATTACCATATATTTCAATTTTCATATTTAGAAATATCTAATTGTATGTGAGAATGTATAATAGAAATCTATAAAAATACAAATGAAAAGTTTTATATTGATTATTATTATTTTCATAAATAATATCTAATGATAATTGTATCACATAGAAATGTATCACATAGAATTGTTGACCTTATCTATATATGGTAATTATCTCCATAGAATTAGTGTTTTATTTAAGCATACAATATATAATTACATAATTACTATTAAGTAATTTAGTAAGCATAATAGAATATATTGATACACCAATTTAGTAATCAATTTGCTAATTAGTAATCAATCAACCGTATAGCATGTGTAAGCCAAACAATTAACCATATTTAATTAATTAATTGCATATGAGTTATCTAATCTAATGAAATCATTTAATTTTTTTTCTATATGATATGTATAATTAGCATATATTTCACCTTATGTATATAATATTTTAGCAAAATTTAAATGCACGGATATAAATTTATCACATAGAATTTATATAACATAATAATTATAATTATAATTATTGAGATCTAGACATGGAAATATTAAACAAACTTAAAGGTAATTAGATCATGTAATTATAATTAACTACTACATATAATTTCCTTATATATAAATATATTAAATATGACTTATATTTATTAAATTTATTAAATAAAATAAAAAACATTTCCTGATTTGGCAATGTAGTTTTGGCGGGAAAATCTTGTTATTACTTTTTTAAGAAACCATTGTGTTTTTATATATACTATTTTGTGCCCATGCGATGCACGGGATTAAACTTTTTTAAAATATAAGTATAAGTATTTGTAATTTAAAATAATAATATATAAATTTAATAGAATAAATTTAAGTGATATATTTATATATATATTTGAATATTTAGAATAATTTTTACAATATTCCACTATTAAAAAAACTTTTGAATTTGATAAAATAATTTTATTATGGAAAATGATTTTCATAAATTATAGAGCAACCATCACAATATAAAATAATGATGGGAAAAAAATACAAAATATTGTGAAACACCAAAGTCAAATTTACTATGGAAAACAATTTTCTTGAATTGTGTTCTTCACAATTCAAAGTATTCAATTAACAATAAATATATATAAATGTTGTATTTTGATGCAATCTATGTATAACCTTTCTAGCACCTTAATTTCTTGACAATGTTTGAAATATAAAATTAGTATTTTTGACAATGGTCTTAAAAAAACAAAAACAAAAATGAAATTTATCTTGTAGTGTATTAATTTTAGATCTATAAAATCTCTAATCCAAAATTAGATACTCTCGACCCAAATTTCTACACAAAATAATTTGAATTGGCGAAATAATATAATATTACATAGCAATAAGAATAACCAATATACAATACTAATAAAATAATACATATCTGAATTGTTCTTCTTCAAATTACAAATAACAATAACTTAAATCATTAAAAAATGAACACTATGGTCATTAATTATTGATCCAAACTACAAATATCTTGGAAATCAATTCGTAACCAAATAAATATACATAAAGAAGAAGAAGAAGAAGAAGAAGAAGAAGAAGAAACAATCCACTAATCCAAGAAAACATAATGTTTGGAATGCAGAATTAAATTATGAATGGAAAATGTGTGAATGAATTCCAAGTTTATTCTGATTTCATATTTATAGTGGATGATATGCTTATTAAATATGGAATTAGTGCACTATTTATGATATGATCATAATTGATTGATATTGTGATTACATAATTTTAGGTTGCCTTTTGAAAAATATCAAATTTTATATCTTTTATATAAGTTAAAAAATATACATTTATTCGATTGAATTCAATATTATATCATCTTAAAAATTAATAAACATTCCACATCCAAAATATGACATAATAAATTGATTCTCATAAATTAATAGTCTTCCATATATAATGACATTTGTGATGTTTAAATAAGATTAATTCTATAAATGTAAGAAAAAAATTCATATGATGATTTTTTTTCTTAATAATTATAATGATTAATCTTTTTAGTATTTAATAATTATAATGATTTATCTAATCTAATGAAATCATTTAATTTTTTTTCTATATGATATGTATATATGATATGTATAATTAACTACTACATATAATTTCCTTATATATAAATATATTAAATATGACTTATATTTATTAAATAAAATAAAAAATATTTACTGATTTGGCAATGTAGTTTTGGCGGGAAAAACTTGCTATTACTTTTTTTAGAAACCATTGTATTTTTATATATATAAAGATAAAGATAAAAGCAAAACATCCTTCCAAAAATAAATGTAATAAATTGTTCATATATGAAATATTTCCATTTTTAGAAATCATTAATAACATTCATTTTGCATTAATTTATTAATGAAAAATAAATAAATATTTAATTTAAGAAACTTATTTAACATATTTAATATCACATTTTATTGTATATAAATTCAAAATAAAGAATAAATAAATAGATAAGATAAAATAAGGGGATGAAATATCTAATATCTTTCATCATTTTTTTCAATATAATAAATATTTTATTTTAAATTAATTTCAAAAAATATATATTTCTAATGATCTTAAATGTAATATTCTTATTAAACTAGTAGTGTACATGTGCGTTGCACAGTGTTATATATATAATTATTAAAAAAATATAATAACATATAAAATGTAATGATTATTATTTTAACAAAAATACATTGATGCTATTTTAATTTGTATTAGTATAAAGTATAAAGCTAGGTATTTTAATTTTAAATTTATGTCATTATAAATAATTATATTCGAAAATATTAGAAATTTGAAATATATAAAGTAATATATTAATTTATGGATTAAACAAACAAATAAAAAAAATTATGTCAGAACATTACATGGGTAGTGAAATTTAAAAAAAAAATTAATATCGAAAAATAAGTTATATGTATTAGAAACGTTATGATTTAAGTATTGAGATAAATAAATTTATATTTTATTGGCATTTATAACTATAAATGCAGACGTATTTTAATAATTTTTTTTTGGTTCAACGCCACATATAACTCATTTATTTTAAATCAAATAAAAAATTATATCAACTTATCAAATAAATGAAAACCTCTCTTGCTATCTATTTAAATGAAACAATTTAAAATTGGACTTAATATACACATTTTGAATAAAAAAATTATGAATAATAATTATAAGATTGATAAGTCAATATATCAGGAACTAAGAATGATGAAATTTTAATTTGTGAAAAACCAGAAAAATTATCTCTGTCTAATCCCTTATGCCACCTCAATTAATCAGAATATAAATATAGATAAAATTTGACAACAAATAAATATAAAATAAGAAAGATAAAATAAAATATTTGTATATTTCAAATGAATAAGTTGGTTAACTTGCAATAATAATTTTAATCTAATTTTTTCTATTTGATATGTTTTATATGTGTAATCTATTAGGTACAGTACACCTATAATATTTTTTTATTTCTACATTTTAATATCAATATACAATAAATTAATACTATATATATCATAAAAACGTTTAAAAATGAAAAATCATTGAAGCCCACACACATACATTTCCATATTTCAGTTTGACAAATTTTATATGAATATTAAATTCAAGATCACTAAATAATGATTGATTTTATATATTATATATTTAAAATTGATTTAAAATTGGGTAAATTACAAAAAACAACCCCAACTATCGACTTTTTTAAATCTTCATTTTGCCGGAAAATTTGCAATCGACAAAACCACAGAAAGATTGGGTGACAATCTGAAAAAAAGAAGAAGATTAGGTTGCAATTTGAAAAAAGTCGATAGGTGGAGTTGTTTTTTGTAATTTACCCATTAAAATAAGATGAGAGATAATAAATATATAATCTCTTATTTCATGTCATTTATTTATTTGAAATTTTTATACAATAAATACTAAATTGAGTATCATAACTGATTTCTTAAATTAAATATTTATTTATTTGTATTGAATTTCTAAAATACAATAAAGAGGTTTATTTATTTTTATTTGTATTGAGTTTCTTAAAATACAATAAATAGGTTTATTTGTATTTATTTGTATTGAGTTTCTTACAATAAATACAATATGAAAGCAATTAATAGGTTTCTTAAAATAGTAATTATTTAATAGATAGATAATTTATTGCAGTTATTCTTGACAGGATATCCTGCTTTTTTATATATACTAGTATAAGGCCCGTGTAATACACGGGTTCAAATAATTTAATTTAATAAATGAAGTAAAAAAAATTATATAGAAAAAATTTATGATTTTGTATCCATCTAAGTTAATATGAAATATAATGTAATTTTAATTAATATATTATTTAATTGTTGAAATAAATATTTCATAATGTGTGTAGATAAATTATATTGTATACATATTAAAAATATTAAATAATTTTTAAATATATTATTTCACAATTACATATTTCTAGTGAAGAAAGAATCTTACATGTATAAAAGGATAGATTGTCACATTTAAAAAAAATGTTCATTATGACATAAGTTATATATATATATATATATATATATAGTTTGTATTGAAAAAATTATCAATAATTTATTCAATATTTTAAAATTTTTAATTATATATATATATATTAATATTTATATATATATAAAAAAATATCTATATTTATAAGATAATTTATTTATATAGAAAAAAAAAGTTCATGTGAGAAATAATTGTTCGAGCTTCGTATTAGTGTCATGTGACATTTTGGTCCTTCTTTTATATATACATGTGTGTGAATAACATATTCAAATTATTAAATAATTTTTAAATGTATGATTTCAATATTATATATTTCTAATGAAGAAAAAATAGTACATGTATACATTGATAGATTATCACATTTGAAAAAATTGGTTCATTATTATAGCATAAGTTTTATTTCGTTTATATTGAAAAAATTATCAATAATCTTTTTCGATATTTTAATTTTTTAATTATATATAAATATATACACATATATTAATCTTTATATATATATTAAAAAGATGTCTATATTTATAAGATACTTTAGTTAAAATAGAAAAAATATTTAATGTGAGAATTAATTGTTCGAGCTTTGTATGAGTATCATGTGGCATTTTTTTGTCCTTCTTTTATATATATAGATGTGTGTAAATAAATTATATATATTGTCTACATATTAACAATATTAAATAATACTTAAATATTACTTTTTTCTAGTGAAGAAAAAAATCTTACATGTATAAAATGATAGATTGTCCAATTTGAAAATTTTGGTTAATTATTATAGCAAACAAAAATTTATAGGAAAAAAGTTTTTTTTTTTTTTTAAGTTTGTATTGAAAAAATTATCAATAATCTTTTTCAATATTTTAAATTTTTTAATTTTATATATATATATATATATATTAATCTTTATATAAATCCAAAAGATATCTACATTTATAAAATAATTTTGTTTAAATAGGAAAAAAAACATTTGATGTGAGAATTAATTGTTCAAGCTTTGTATGAGTGTCATGTGGCACTTTTGGTCCTTTTTTTTAGTATATGTAATATAATGCAGTTTTAGTTAATATATTATTTACTATTTAAATATTATGTAGTTTTATGTATAAAGATTTTATATATAATGTAGTTTTATAATTACTCTTTGTTTAGGTAGTTTTATATATAAAGATTTTATACATATATAAAATGATAAATTGTCACATTTAGAAAATTGGTTAATTTATTATATTATGAATTATTTTTTATAGTTTGAGAAAATTATCAATAACCTTTTTTTGTACTTTAATTTTTTACTTATATATGCAGTAATTATATGTTCATATATATGTAAAAGACAATTATATTTCTAAGACAATTTATTTAAATACAAAAAGGAAAAATAAATATTTAATGTTAGAATTAATTGTCAAGCTCTATAAAAGTGACATGTGGCATTTGTGGTTATTGTTTTATATATATAAAGATAGATATATCAAACTAAAAAAACAAAGAAATGTATGTTTGAGGATCTTTATAGTTTTTTTTAAACGTTTTTATGATAAGATACAAGTGTTAATTTGTTATAAATTGATATTAAACATAGTTTAAACAAAACCGAGTTATATTTATGAAAATATTAGTCATTAGAAAAAAATTTGTTATTACCAATTAAACAACTTCTTCATTTGAAATACACACATGTTTTATTTTATCCTTCTTATTGTTTTATTTTTATACACATATAGTTGTAATTTTTTTGTTTTTTGTTTTTTTTTTTGGCATATTTATATTTTCAATGGACGTCGCCTAATGTTTTGGACATGGGTGATTTTTTGGTTTTTTACAAATCATACATGATATATTGATTTATCAACCTTTTCATTATTATTTATAATATTTTTTTAAAAATGTTAGATCATGTCTAATTTTGAATTATTTTATTTAAATAAATAACAAGAGTGATTTTTGTGTATTTGATAAGCTGATATGATTTTTTTATTCAATTCAGAATAAATAATTCATGTGTCATTGGACATTAAAAGTTTATATATATATATATATATATATATATTTGTGTGTGTTATAATTTTCGAATATATATGTATAGAACATACCTCTTTTTTTCTTTTGTACCATTAAATTTATTGAAATTTTTGAAGTACGTAATGGCTGCACAAGTTTGGCCAAATTTGTTATTTTTATTTATCTTATATTTTGAATATGGACTTTCCAATTAATTTATTCATTTAATCCCTACATTAGAATATTACTTTATATATTTCAAATTTATAATATTTTCGAATATAATTATTAACAATGACATAAATTTAAGTTTAAAAAATCTCTCTTTGTACTATCATAAATATTAAAAGTTTCAAAATATTCATATTAAACTATTAATAATAATCACATGGTATTATAATCTTGAATATTATATAATTATATTTTAGATACATTTATATTACATACCATGCAACGCATGGGTACACTACTACAATAGTTGTAGTAGTAGTAGTAATAATAATAATAATAATAATAATAATAATAATAATAATAATAATAATAATAATAATAATAATAATAATAATAATAATTATTATTATTATTATTATTATTATTATTATTATTATTATTATTATTATTATTATTATTATTATTATTATTAAATGTAAATATATGATATGTTAGTAATTAATAAGGGACTAATTTAACTATATCTACGTAGAGTAAAAAACTAACGGGTATAAATGTCATTATCATGAGTAATTAGGACACCCACATTTATCGTGACAAAGTATGTTTTTAATTTAACTAGTAATGCACCTGGGTGATACGCGGCTTGTTATTTAATATAATAATTTTTATTTTTATTGATATAATGTAATCTATACTGTATCTAAAATGCTAAATATTTTTTTAATGTCTTTTGTAATCTATACTATTGTAATGCTAAATTTTTTTATTTTTTTTTTGTAATGCAATTACTTATCAATGGATTTGAATAATCAAGATGACAATCAAATTAGTATTGTGAATATCTCATTATATCTAAAAAAGCTTCCATCTTGATTTTTTTTTTTTTTGATATTTCTAACCTCCATTTCATGCTAACTCATTCTCATTAAGTGAGAGTAATTATATATGCATTGCTTATATGGTATAATGGTTTTCATCTCGATTTTTCATCTTATTTTCATCACTATTTTTTTTTCTTTTGATATTTCCAACCTTCATCTAATGCTAGTTCATCCTAATTAAATAAGAGTTATTATATATACATTGCATGTATAGTACAATAACTTTCATCTCAATTTTTCTTCTTATTTTCATCACCAATTTTTTTTTCTTCTTTTGATATTTCTAGCCTCCATTTTATCTAGTTCATTAAGTGAGTAGTTATTTATACATACACTGCTTATATGGGAAAATGAATTTCCCTTCATTTTTTTTCTTATTTCATCACTAATTTTCTTCTTCTTTTGATATTTCAAGCTTCCATTATTTTTCTTTTTGTTTTGATATTTTAAACCTCCATTTCAATAAGCTTCCATTGTTTTAATATTCAACACATTTACGTTTAACTACATGAATTTCAAAAATTGATCTATTAAATATTTTATCACAAAATATATATAAAAATAAAAAAGACGTTTTAAAAAAAAGACACATGAGTATGAGTATGTTAATATGAAAAAACAAATTTTCTACAATAAATTATATTATGTAAATTTTATTTACTTTAGAAACTTTTCACTTAAGTCTTTTATAATTTATAATTATTTAAACAAAAATTTAATTATATGTGTAATAATACATAAAAAAAAAAGATAAATTCTCTCTCTCTCTCTCTCTCATTATAATGTATCATTAATCAAGAATTATATATGTTTTTCTTTTATTTTTAGTATAATATTTGATAGCTTATCAAGAAAGTTATGTAATTTAAAACTATTAAATTAATTAGAAAAACAAAATGAAATCTTAAAAAAACTAAAATAAAAAGATTCGAAATACATAAATATAAATTCATTGTCAAATCATCGAACAAGTACCGCAACAAAAAATCAACTTGCAAATTAACATCCAAGGTTCTAATACATAAACATAATTAAAATTCATAGTCAAATCCATCAAACATGTATCACAACAAAAATGTTTTTCTAGCATCCATGATCCAACCATCATTCTTGCAATACGACATGAACCGGCTCTTCATCCTCCTACAAAAAAAATGAAATCACATTTGTCATCATAATCCAAAAATAAAAGTATATCATTATAATAAAAAATGAGAGCTCACATGAGTCATAATAGGCTTATTGATCCCGTGAAGTTGGCGTACCCAATCTGCTCCACAAATCAAAACTTGAACCATATCAAAAGATAACCTAGCTCGATAAGGATCTAAGACTCGGGTTCCTGCTCGATAAGGTAATTTTTAGGCATTAGTTTAAAATATAAATAATATGTAGTTATGTTTTATGTAATACTAATATGTATTTAGGCATTACTAAATACTAATATAAAAAAGTAAAATATCTAATTATTGATATATATAATTATTCGAATATATTCGCGAATACTCGAATCGAATATCATCATATTCTTATTCGTATTCAGATAATATACGAATATAAAAAAAAATTTCTTATTCGGATTCTTATTTGTATTTTTCGAATTCGAATCACTATATTCGAATTCGAATATCGAATCGAATCAAAAAGATTCGATTCTTTTACAACCCTAATTCCAACCCTCTGTCTCTCCTAGAATGCATTCTCTCTCCTAGAATGCATTCCCTGTAAGAATGTTGCTCCTGAGCTAAAACGTAAATACTCAACCACCGAACCTTACATTAGATTCAACGAAAGTTTTATCGTATGTTAAAGTATTTTCTTCTGTTTTTATTAATTGTCAGTTAAGAAAACAATGAAAATGAATTGATAAAGATGCTCTTAATGTTATTGATTCAGATCATATTGATGCAAACCCGCTGATTTAATCATGTAAACATATGCATATATTGATTCAATTAATTAATTTGTAGATCGCAAATGCTGCTGTGCACCAGGTGCACGAATTTGGATTGGTTCAACTGGGGCGACCCGACTCGGATCCGCGCACCTGGGTTTTTTTTTTTTTTTTTTTCGTTTCAGGCTGTTACCTTTACGTTGCAAGGATATGACCTTTACGTTATATAAGTGTGACCTTTATATATAAATGTTATGAGCTTTATGTTCAGTAACTTAGGAAAAAATGAAAATTTTTAGGTTTTTTCGCTTCAAATTGAGACCTTTATGTTGTCTTGTTGTGACCTTTATGTACAATTCTTGTGACCCTTATGTACAAATATTATGACCTTTTATGATCCATAACTTTGAAAAAAAATGGAAATTTTCAAAATTCAGCGCATTTTTAAGATGAATAGAGGTGCAGTTAATATTACATAAAGGTAAATATGTACAAATTTTGCTAAAATTCTTCATTTTTTTTTCTAAGTTAGAGTATATAAATGTCATTACATTTATACATAAAGGTCACACTTATATAACATAAAGGTCACACACATATAACATAAAGATAAGCCTGGAACGAAAAAATAAAATTCAAAAAAAAAAAAAAGAAGTGCGTGGTTTCGGATCAACTCAGACCCGACCCGAATTGTATGTGCACTAGTTGCACATGAGACTAACACTTAGTAGATCGATATTAAAAGTTATAAATATGGATATGTTTGTAAATGGCCACGATATATCAGAATGGTACAAAACTATTTTTTCTAACATGAAGTCAATTTTAATATTCATTAAATATTTGTTAAATTAAACCTTAAGACTGAACAAAAATTGTGTGGGTTCACCAAATTGACCCAACGAAATTTTGTCTTGTGAACTTCTATTTGTCATAATCTCCTTATTTGGGCATCTTTCGTTCAAAAAGTTTCTACGAAGGGGACTAAAGTTAATGTATGAAAAGTCTAAAGTTATTTAAAGGTGGGGCTAAAATTCCAATTTAATTATGTGATTGATAGAAAATATATTTTGTTTGGTGTTATTCTGGAAAAAAATTAAAAATAAAAGAGGATTAATTATTTTGCATTGAAAAATATATTCGAGGTAGACCTTTTCGAGATATAATTTTTTTTCTTAGTTAATACATATATTTCTCCATACCCATACTATAATAAATACGATATAACATCTGCAAATTAAGGTGACCAAATTAAAATATAAATTCTTAGGCACCCCATTAATGTATGGATCTAATTCCGCTAGGATGAATAGGTTTGATCCAATCAACAACTCGTTAATAGTCAATGATTGATATCCTAGTCAACACCCGATCAACCATGCATTTGTAATTTTTGACTTTTTAGTTACTCCCTCCGTCCCACAAATATTAGCCTACTTTGACTGATACACATATTAAGAAAAAGCTGTTGACTTTGATTGGATGTGTTATTTTAATATTTTTTAGTGGCAATTTTGTAATTGAAACCAACTTTTTGAGTGCAAAAGTTGTAAAATGAAAGAAATTGAGGGGTAAGAGAGTAAAATTTTCTTTGCCATTTTGGGGCTGGCAGATTTAAGTGGGACAAACGAAAATGACAAGTAGGCTAATTTTCATGGGACGGAGGGAGTATTATTTTAGACATTGGTTATTATATAAAACTAACATTACTTCAAAACATCATAAGAAACCAGATTCAATCAACTTGACATTATCTTCAAGAGTTCTCATGACCATGTACTTCAATTTCGATGGTGCCAAATATATTCGACCTATCAGTGTATGTACAGGTAGTAATGTATCAGAATTTAAAGTTCACCATACGGATACATTTGAAAAACCAAAATAGTCCTCCGTTTCATATTAATTATCTTTCTGAAGTTTCTGTCATGGATTAAGGAACAAATGATTCAGACAAATATACCCTTAAATAATATTCAATTCCATATTCAATATAGCCAAACATAATTAATATGAAATAAAATTTTGACAATATAATATAAAATGGTGAAAGTATTATATAATACTTAAGAGTTGCAACATATAATTAATGAGAGGGGATTAGATTAAAGATGGTGGACTTAAATAACATGGCTAAAAAAAGAAAAGAGACAATACAAATTATATTTAATTATAGTCCCAAGCTAGTTTTAGCTGGCCAAAGAAAATAAAGCAACAAACACTTAATTAGTTGAAAGAAATTGGTTGTTTAGAAGGAAAAATAGATTAGAAAATTGGCAAATTTTCTTTAACTCTAAGCTGGTACAGTTTCACCTGATCAGTGATGTAAAGTGCAGTATAAGAAAACAGATATCAATTTGTTCGATAAACCTCACGTTTATATTTGCAAAACAGACAAAAAGAACAACACATACATACTACATATTTACATCAGCCATAACAACTAGGGATGCAAATGAACCAAGCCGTTTGCGAACTATTCGCGGCTTGGCTCGATAAATATTCGTTCGAGATCGTTTGTGAAGCTTAACGAGCCGAACTCGAGCCCGAATTTCGAGCTCGAATACTTAACGAGCCGAACTCGAGTCTGGGCATGTTGGATTCGAAAGCTCACGAACAGGTTTGTTAAGCAGGCTTGTGAACATGTTCGGGAACCTATTCGCGAACATATTCATTAAGCAGGCTCGCGAACATGTTTGTTAAGCAGGCTCGCGAACATGTTCGTTAGGTTCGTGAAGAATTCGTTAGCATATTCGTTTAGTGTTCGTGGACTAGTTTATTTATATATTTTATAGTAATATTAGATTTTAAAATTTATATAAATATATAAATTAAAAATTCTTAACACAAATATTACAAGATTAAATTAAACATATTCATTTTATAAACATGTTAACTAATAAAAATTCAATACAATTTACTTATTTCTAATATATTAATTGTATTGTCATTTGAATATCTTTAAAACTTCGATATTAATGATACAATGTAGTAATGATATATTATCTTTATATAAAAGATATAATGTAACACCCCGTTTTCAGAAAAAACTGCATAGCATATTTTTATTCATAAATCATTTTTTTTAAAATGATTTATTATAAATGATCTCTACATGGCAAGCTTTATGTTTTATCAAAAAGAAATGATCTAATGTTTCTTTAAGTCTAAGAGTCTTGCAGGATAGCTATCCGAGGAAATCGAGCTCGATCGTGATGCACTCAACATGTATGGGTAAGAAAAAGAAAAAAAAAAAAAGACAAGTTATATATAACAAGATTAAATAATTAATATAGAAAATGTGACTAATGTATGCCCAATCATAGTTAAGTGAATCTTTAATTGATGAATTATGTGATATATAGTGTATGACATTTATGATGTGTTCTATTTAAATTTATCATCATTCATACTTGTGTGACTTACATAGTGTGCAAATTTTTGGACATAAAATGTATGTATGATTTCTATGATTACAATTATTAGATATGTCATATTAGATAAGAATTACACTCCAAGCCCATACCTCCATCAAATCACTACAAGTCTCAATGCTACACTAATTATCACCTCACAAATAGATATATACTACAATGAATGATCTACATGTATTATGTTATATATGTGTGTCTAAGAGGGATCCATCCCACTCTTGCATTCGATCATCTCCACTCTCTCTCTAGCAAAATTTCTCTATATTCTCTCTACACCATTTTCCCTTCATCAAGGATATCTTCATCTCACCTCACAAAGTTGCTGCCCCTTTCAAGAATTAAGTGAAAAGCAAGATCTTCCAAAGAATAAGGAGATTTTCAAAGAACTCTTGTTTGTGCATCCAAGAGGTATACTTGGCTAATCCTTACCAATCTTCTTTTTAGGAGCATGACTAGGTCCTAAATATTGAAATGCATGTTGAGATATTATAGTGATTTTTCAAAGATGAGGCAGTTTTAAGTCCAAAAGTTGTAGTTTTGATTGTAGAAACTTAATTTTATAAAATTGGCCAATTGTTAGTTTTATAAACTGTTTTCGTGGCTTATTCTAAATGCAGTTATGAGATCATGGTTAAAATCTTGTAATTATTAGAGTAGTGTATGAATTATAATAAATTATCAAAAGTAATTCAGTGTTAGAATTTTTTTTCTACAATTCTAAACCATAGGAAAATACTTTTATGAATTTCGTGAGTTAAGATCCTTTTCAAATGTTTAATTACATGAAGTACATGATAATAGAAATTTTATCCATGATTTAAAATACAAATTTAAAGACTAAGAACTAATAAACATGCCGAGTGCAGCACGAGGCAGCCGGACACCTCAGGAGCTATCCCCGCTTACGAACCAAGTCAAAAAGTGGGTAACTTCTACTCTCTACTACGTGTTGATAATTAAATTAGTAAGATATGTATGAAAATCTACGGAGGGAAGCACCGTAGCTATAACCGGGAGGGCTTCACGCCGGGCGACGACCATAAGGGCCAAGTGCCTGGTCTATGAAAGCAAGGTCTTGTGGGTTAGCGTGCCCACATTCCTTAATGTTATGTGACCATAAGGGCGAGAGTGCCTGGTCTAATGTTATGAGGGTCCAAAACGGGTGAGCGTGCCTGTTGGACATGTAGTACGTGCTTAATAATTTAATTGCTTCTATGTATGAGAGAGTATTGTTATCCCACTGGGCTTCCTCTCCGGAGGAATCTCATGATGTTACCTTTAAATCTTTTCAGGTTCAGCTTACAACGAAACGGATGTGTAGCTGGCTGTATGGACTCCTCCCGAGAAGTATATGTTTTGATTAATGTTAATATGTATGTTTCGATGGTGCTTAACACTCTCTGAAATCTTCCATGTTGGTTTAACTGTTTACGTAAGATTTTCATATGTTTTAAAATACTTTAAGGTTTTGACTTACAAATGTGGGTAAGACACGAGTCGGATGTTTAAATCTTGATCCTTCAATTTTTTAAAAGAAGGGCTCGTGTTTTCATAATTAAGTCTTCCGCTGAGTTTCTTTACGAAAAGAATTTTTAATCATTTTAATTTTTCCTTATACAAATATTTTATTTTGAGCATGTAACGTCATGGTAGTGCCTCAATCCGTCAAAACTGGGTCGGGGTGTTACATATAATGCTTTAAATATTTATATAAATTAAAGTTTGGGTATCTTAATATTGGATTTTCCATTTATGATATTTTAAATAGTTATATATGATATTTGAAGCATACATAAGTATAACCTATAAATATGTATATAACTAAAAATAAAATATGTATTAATTATCAATATCTGCCCAATTAGCATTTTTAAAATTTTAAAATTAAGATTTTAAGATAATTAAAAATAGAAATATTAATTAGAGTTTAGATTCTTCAATATAATATTATAGGATTTGAAATCCACACACATATATATATATATGTGTACACATGCGCGCCCGCACACACACACACACACACACACATATATATATATAAACGTTACTCTCGAATGTGTTACGTTATATATTTTTCGAACAAATTAAGTAGATAATTGGTTATATATTGTTAACTTTAACAAACAAACATCAACAAACTTATTAATTATATTATTCAACTTATTAACAAAAATAAATTATATATTTATAAGTTAGAAATATAACATAATATCTAAAATTAATAACCTAAACATAAAACATATCAATAATTAGATATTTTATGTTTATGTATTTATCATCAGTAAGAATTTTAGTGTTACAATTATACATTTTACATTCTTATATTAACATATCACGAGTCTTGTAATGATTTCGCGAATGAGATAAATTATATATTTCTTGAAAAATATAACATATTATCTAAAATTTATAATTTAATCATAAAATTACATATATATAATTAGATATTTTACATTTTTATATTTATCATCAATAAGAATTTTAGAGTTATAATTATACCTTTTACATTCTTATATTAACATATCAACTTATTAACAAAGATAAAATATATATTTCTTAAAAATCATAACATATTATCTAAAATTTATAGTTTAATCATAAAACATATCTATAATTAGTTACTTTACATTTTTATATTTATCATCAATAAAAGCTTTAGAGTTATAATTATACATTTTACATTCTTATATTAACATATCAACTTATTAACAAAGATAAATTATATATTTCTTAAAAAACATAACATATTATCTAAAAGTTATAGTTTAACCATAAAACATATCTATAATTAGTTACTTTACATTTTTATATTTATCATCAATTAAAAATTTAGAGTTATAATTATACATTTTACATTCTTATATTAACATATCAACTTATTAACAAAGATAAATTATATATTTCTTAAAAAACATAGCATATTATCTAAAATTTATAGTTTAACCATAAAACATATCTATAATTAGTTACTTTACATTTTTATATTTATCATCAATTAAAAATTTAGAGTTATAATTATACATTTTACATTCTTATATTAACAGTTGAACATATGTATTTGTCATCAAGGACCAAAGATCGAGAAATTTAATCTTTAGAATATTATGTTGACTTGAAATTTGACTATTTTAATTATTTTTGTACGTCATTGTTGAATTGTGAAATTTGTATGTGTTACTATGTTTATTTTCTAGTTAAATCTTGAAATGGAGGCCAAAATTAGTGTTAACGAACTCGAGCCCAAACTCGAGCCGAACTCGAGCTCGAGCTCGAACTATCAAGCTCGAATTCGAGCTTGTAACCGAACTCTTTTGAGCTTTTATCGAGCTGAACTCGAACTGGGCTCATTTGTCCTATTAACGAGCCTTATCCGAGCCGAACTCAAACGAATTCCGAGCCCAATATTTTTCAAACGAGCCGAGCTCGAGCTCCATTCCTAAGGCTCGAACCGAACTCGAGCCGAACTCGAGCCCGGATATTATCGAACGAGCCGAACTCGAGCCCAGTACTGTTCGGCTCGGTTCAGCTCGTTTACATCCCTAATAACAACAAATGGATTGGAAATATAATATAGATAATTAGGGTGAAAAGGTATTGTAATCAATTGAATAAAAATATTTTGAGTTAAGTTATTAGCAATTTAATAGCATTAATTATCCCATTGTTAGTTCTTCCTTTATTCACTCTATATCTTCTGGGAAAAATGCAAAATTGGTCCTATAACTCAAGGATATGACAAATCGGTTCGTTTTATTTTAAAAGTTGCTAATTAAGTGGTCACATTCATTCTAATTCTCACATTTTTTGTTCTCGAATCCTTAATTGAGTTGAAAATCTACATACACTGTGATTAATATTAATGGCCTGACAGTCCCCAAAATAATGGAATCAAATTGAACTGAAATAGACCATCTCCAATAGTGTATATATTTTTAGTGTTAATTTTACACTATTTTATTGTGAAAATCATCACATATCTCTCATTGTATGTACCATCGAATGCACTAAAAGAGAAATATTTTAGAACATTTTTTTATTACATATAAAATGAATTAAAAATAAAATGAAATGTAAAAGAAACATGAAATGTGAAGAAAAAAGATGGCGCAGATATTTAAATTGTGGAAAACTGACACAGAAGTGACGGTTGAGAAATATCGACTCAAAGATTTACATCGCATTGTTGGAGAAACTCTAAACAAGTTATTTGTGTTTTTGGATTGAATTTTCTTGATTGTAAATTAATACAAACCCCAGATTCAAAAGGCCAAACAATTTAATGGCCCGAAAAAGCTGAGACCCAAAATTCCAGCCCAGTGGAAGATGACCAAATAATTATTTGACTTTGATATTATACTATTTAGTATATAACTTCGAATTTGAAATGCTATTAAAAAATCCCAAATTTTAAGGATATGGTTGAGGATGGTCTAAGTAAACATGAGTTAGGAGCTTAATTAAATTAGTTTAACACATGTATTTATCAATCAATCAAGCTTAACTAACGCATGGAAAATTAGAGTTACATTGCTGCAAGCAAAAAGATGTATATCTATGAAAACTCTTAATTTCTTCTATATATGAGGTCTTATGCATCAAGTTTTCTTCTATAATTTAGTACAGCTTCTTCCTCTTCTTTTTCTAGAGATGGTTCGAATTAATTACAGTTGGGTTACTCATTTGATTGCATTTACCAACAATTAATTTTTTGACCACAACAAAACATTACAGTACAATTATCTATCTTGATATTTATTTATAATTGATGACTAATTCCATTCCATCATTCCTAATATTACATAACATCACATATGTGCATACTTTAAAAAAATTGATCAAAAACTAGCTAATATTTCTTTTGAAAAACTGTCACATATCATAATAATATTTAACTACATGCAATTATACGTATATATATATACATGGTGATGGACAAATCAACATACTACATGCAGACAAGAAAACATTTGATTTGAAATGGCAAAAAGGACTCAAGAACTTTGGAAATTAAAAGCACGTGATGGAATTAATGTGAAGTGAGCAATTAATGAAAGATCATGCATATGGAAAATATCTCCACACACTTGGCCGGTGTGATATGAAGTGAGTTGAATGTGGTGTATTTGAAAATGACTTGGAAAATAAATAGGTAAAGTCGAGGCAAGAGTTGGACTCTTTCTCCGTAAGACGAAATTGCCCCGTATTCAATGCTTTTCGGTCTACGGCACACGTCCCCAAGATACAACGACTTACTAACTTAAGGATCGCAGCACAACGAATCCAAAAGTTTTCCGGCGAACAAAAGAGATATTTGGAACTTTTTACGACAAGATGAAAATAATACTACAATTGCTAGAATGCTATGAATGCAAGTTGTAGTGGAGTCTAATGTTATGAATGTTGTATATGAAATGATTGAATGTGGGGCCTATTTATAGAAGTTGAATAGGTGTTGTGTCTTTTCATAATAGACACCTGTTTGGTTTGAATTGATGTCTTTTCATAATGAGACACATTTTCATGAAATGATGTCTTTTCATGATTAGACATCTATTCGTTTGAATTGAAGTCTTTTCATTATTAGACCATCTCCAACAGTGTACATGATTTTACTGTTAATCTTACACAATTTTTATGTAATAACTGCCAATGATCTCCAACAGTTTACATTATTCTCTGCACCAAAAAAGAATATTCCATAATATTCTTTATTAATTAATTTATTTAACATTTTATTTAACATTTTTTAATTTATTAATAATTTTTTGTTTCATTATTTTATGCAATTTTTATATTAAAATTAGTTTAATGTCTAGATATTATATATATTTATTAATATGTTGTATTGTTTTTTTTTTTTCAAAATCGGAATGATTATAATATCACTTAATATAAAAAATGAATACAAAGTAAAAATAATGAAAAAGAACTTAAAAACAAAATAAAATAAGAAAATAAAAAGAATAAAATAAATAAATAAATAATAATAAAAAGAAAAAGAAAAGAAAAATCAGATGGCGCAAGAGTTGACCTGTGGAAAGTTGGCGCAAAACCAGCGGTTAAGATGAGATGATGCATAAAATTTTTTTATTGTTGGAGATGAAAACATGCGCCATCAAATTGTGATGGCGCACTGTTGGAGATGCTCTTAGACACCTCTTACTATGAAACAATGTGTCTAATTGGAATGGTTGCATCCCTTCAATTTGAGTTGCATCAATTCAATTCAAACCCACACTCTTTCACACCTTCACACCTCTTCAATTTAAGTTGTCAACTTTAAACATTAATTTCTCATTCATCCGAAATTGGATTTGAGAAAATAAATATTCTAAATTTATCTACTCGAAACGTAGATTTTAAATTTACAACTTAATTTCATTTTTGACAAACGAAACATCATGTAATCAAATTGGTCAAAGATTGGTCAACATCAACTTTTCCAAGCCAATTTCCAACATATTTAACTACATGCAATTATACGTACATATATACATGGTGATGGACAAATCAACATACTACATGCAGACAAGAAAACTTGATTTGAAATGGCAAAAAGGACTCAAGAACTTTGGAAATTAAAAGCACGTGATGGAATTAATGTGAAGTGAGCAATTAATGAAAGATCATGCATATGGAAAATATCTCCACACACTTGGCCGGTGTGATATGAAGTGAGTTCCAATGAAGAGACAAATATTACTATTAAAGATACTACCTCCGTCCCAAAATAAATAACGTTTTAGCAACTAAAATTTGTCCCAAAATAATTGTCGTTTTCGTATTCCAAAGCATATTTACATGCAATATACCAAATATACCCCTATTTACTCATCTCAAATTAAATGTGTTAAAGAGATAAAAGCACCTCATTAATTAAACTTAAATAGGGGTAGACTGGACTTTTTATCACATTTCTTAATATATGTGCAAAAGGCTAAAACGTCATTTATTTTGGGACGGAGGTAGTATATAGTTTAGTGGAGCAAAGATGAATTCATGAATGTAACACTAGTCCATCCATTTTACTTTTCAATATTAAGCATGTTTCACGATTTGCAATATATGTATATAATTTCCTCTAATTCATCATAAGGGTTATTATAAAATTTCATTGAAAATTAAAGAAACATTATAAAGTGAGTAAAGCACCCTCATAATAATAATGACAATTTAGTAATTCATCAAGATATGAAAACGGCCACGAAGAATTTTACATAGAAAAATTAATCACATTTAATATCATGAATTAGAGTGAATCAAACAGAACTATAACTTTTGATTAGGGAGAGATGAATAACTCTCCCCATCCGACCGTTAATCGAGGGGTGTGCTCAAAAAGTAGACAATTGTGGGAGAGAGCCAACAAGGTACAAACCTCAGGACAGACCCCCGCAATATTTCAGTGAAAATTCTGTCCTACGCAAAATCTGAACATGTGTTATCGAATGATGTCTCCCCACATCACCACATCCCTTACTATTTGACTATTCCCCAGACAAAGAGATACTCTAACTTGTGGATACAAAGAAGGCAGCTAGAAAAGGACATTAATTTCGTTTTCAACATGTTCAAAATTTAGACAAAATGACAAAACATGTTCAAGTGGTGGTTCTTTTCAAGATGACAACAACTCCCCATACTTAATGAGGGCCTGCACAAACCCACTCATGCTATTTCTCTCCTTATTTCATACTACATTATTTTGTTGTATTTTTATTTTATTACTACGTAGTATACTATATATATATATATATATTGTTTTGTGTTAGTTATAACATTCTTCAAAATATTCAATTTTTCTCCAGTCGATCCATTAATTAACCTTTCTAATTAGAGTGTATATTATGTGATATCATCTTAAGGATTTTTATTACATTGTATGAGATGGGTTGACCCATAATCTAATGACTCATATAGCTCAAACCCTACAATTCACATGTCGTTTGTGGGTGATGGAGCTCCGTCTCACAGTTACTAATCGTAAGACCATCTCACATGAGTTTTTTGTTCTAAATTATATGTTTTTATAAAATTTAGGTGAACATAAATGTATAATTGTGTGCTTAGTAAAAGTAAATCATTTTGAATTTTATAACATTCAAAAACTATTATAGCATGTCATGCAGATTTCGAAAATTTTGAATATTGTCATAAAATTCTGAGTAAAATTTTACATGTAACAATGTTATTGAGAAAACAATGTGAGTATTTAGGTATAATTATATTTAGAAAACTGATTATGTTAGAAGTGGCAAAAGAGGAGCTAGATGAGGTATAAAATTAAGGAAATCTCCAAGATATATATATATATATATATATATATTCTTCAAACAAATGCAACTCATAAATAGAAGACTCCATCTTCCTTAACCATGATCCCATTTAGTGGAACATCATGTAGATGTCCAATTGTAAGAGTTAACGTTTCTCTCACATTAATTTTAGTAAGATATTGTCACTCAACATCCCATTTTATTCATCTCACCCATCATTATAGGATGGGGGGGAAAGTTGGAATACAATAAGTTGCTTTCATTATAAGATGTAAACATCTTATTTCCTTAAATCATGTAATGTAAAATTAATAAATATTTTAGATATCTGATATATCCATAATTTGAACATTAATAGTGGTCACAGACGTTGGTAGGTGAACACGACTGATGGTTAATAATAATAAAAGTTATTACCGTATACAAGAATTTTGATGTATATAATATTAATCAAGGTTAGATATTTGATTATAGCTGGGAGCTATTAATATTTTACTTGTAAAATTAACACATATACAACTTAGTACATAATCTGTATAAACTATACAAAATCAAAAAAAAAAAAAAAAATCTTCTAGAAAGCTATTTAAATTATTTTCTAATATATTAGTTAGCCTAACCTATGGTCCATCAATAAATTGGATTGGTTGGGTTAAGATTTTATAATAAGGCTCTCAAATTAATGAGATGACTCATCATATATATTTGTCAAACAATAAGTTGCGCTGAACTACCTCGTCTGATTGATATTCCTTTGAAGCATTATATATAATATGAAATTTTGATGTTATATCACTTCTAGATTATTCTATGTTCCAAGTATATCATTAATATAGAAATATGAATTTTGATGAACTATTGCCTCTAATTCAATATATATATCGAATTTAGTAATTTGGATATTGGTAAATGATAGACCATTATTTTGGAGCTAACCCAATATACTTTTATATATATATATATATATATATATATATATATATATATATATATAGTGACGTAGGTTATAGTTCAATTAGAGCTGCACATATAGATATGCATAATTTTTATTAATTCTTGTACATAGACCATATCCAAACCCATATATGGTCCACCACAATTATGTATTTATTGAATACTATTGAAATTTAGGAGCATTACTTTCTGAATCCTTTATTCACTCATTTTCCGCATCTTTAATAAATAATATAAGCCTAATATAGCCAAAAAAAGACACGATATTTTTTAACTATTTTTATCAACTCTATTCAAATCGTATTTTTACTAAATAATACAAGCATAATACAGAACCAAAAAAAAAAATGATATTTCACTATTTTGATCAGTTCTTGTAAAATCGTCAACTTGTCTAATTGGATGCAATTTTGGTCATTGAGTAGGATTCTCGTGTGCGGTCTTAAGAATCTAATTTCAAGATAAGTCAACTCCATCCCTACTTAAAAAATAATCATAATTAATTCGTGAGAATACTTTTGTGTGGTGGATTCTGACTTCATTGAGTATAATAGGACCTTCATAAGTTTTTATTTTGTGTTGGTCGATTTTGCTAAAATGGATAATTTTTTTTGTTTCGAATTAGCTTGAACCGTGCATGGATGAGATAGGATTGTAAAGACAACAAAACTAGCGTGACTCAAGTTCGAACCTTCATCGTCAAAGGTTTTGCACATTTATGATGGTGAGATATCACTCAAGTTACAAAGCTCGTGGTTGGACAAAATTAATTGATTTGTCATGTATTCACATAAAGATAGGGACAATATCAATTTTAGTCCCGTAACCAAAATTGCTGACGTGTCCGTTGAAAATTCTGACATGATAGGTAGACAATCTAATGTGGCAGCTAAATTCCAGTAGCCACGTAAGCGATTTTGGTTATTCCGATAAAAAATGATTGAAATTAGAAAAAGTCGACAATTAAAGGACCAAAATTGTAAAAAGCAAAGTTTGTGCATCAAAGTTTAATAAAACCTAAATTAAGAGACTAAATTTGATATTTTCCAAAAAATAAAAGAAGATATGTTGGTCCAATTTAGGTTTAAAAGAATTAATATTAATAATACTTCATCGAATTAATGAAAAAAATGCAGTATTAATTTAAGCAGTATTCATAAAAGAGAAGTTCTCATGTGAATCAGGTGCATGAATCTCAGATCCATGCATTCGGGTCAGATCCGAGATGCTTGGCCCTTTTTTTTTTTTAATCTTTTTACGCTTATTTTTTTAATTTTGGTCAATAACTTTTATGTTATGTTAGACACACATTTATGTTACGTTAGATACATCTTTATACCCAAATTTCATTCTTTTAACTTCAACAAAACCCCCCAACTTCAGCACATTTTGTATATGTACCTTTTACGTAATATTAATCATATATTTATGTTATGTTAGATATACTTTTATGTATAACTAACATAACTAAAAGATACGAGGGTGTAGTTGAAAATTCTAAGGGTATGAAATCATGACACGAAGGTATAACTAACATAACATAAATGTATGTCTAACATAATATAAGAGTATGTCTATCATAACATAAACGTATGGTACAACATGGAGCAAATTTGGGTGGAATTAAGCGCATCCACTCAGGAGTATAGGGGCATGTGAGAGCACGTCTGACGCTCGTAAGAGTGCATTTTTTGGACGCGTGGATGGATCGACCCGGGTGCATAGGTTGACTACCACTTATATACTCTTCCACATTTTCATATGGAACGGATATGGATATTGTTGTTGGAAAATATGCGAAAAATGA
Source organism: Scutellaria baicalensis (assembly GCA_005771605.1). Lineage (NCBI taxonomy): Eukaryota > Viridiplantae > Streptophyta > Magnoliopsida > Lamiales > Lamiaceae > Scutellaria > Scutellaria baicalensis. Next base: position 2,782,088 of record CM016724.1, read on the forward strand.
CAGTAAGAACGATCGAAAAATCGAGGCCTGTGCGAGCACAGTTCCCTTAAAACAGATTCGTCGTCTCACCAAGGTGCGCGAGACCACAATGACGTCTGTTTCCCAGGGTACAATGATTACGAGCACGCAGACTTGCACGAAATTACTGCACACGGCGAATCAAGATGAGCGCCTGACTTGCACCGGAAAAACGAGGAGGAAGGAAAGGAATAACGAAGGTTGTAGTGTTGTGTTTCGAACTGTGGAAGAACCTCTATTTATAGGCTCCAAGAATGAGTTGAAGAGACGAGCCATTAAGGCCAGAATCGGCAGTTTCGAAACTGCCGGAATCTGGAAGACCAAAAGCCACCGGAAGTCGAAAAGGCATGGACCGTGTCAGGTGGCAAAACGAACCGGGCCAGGCCCACCCTTTTCCGGACCGACATTTGTGTACGCAGGTTGCGCATGCACACGAATCCATTGGTTCGAGCTTGCTTGGAAATGATTTGCACCCCCACCCCCGCACGCGAGAGAGAGCCTTTTAGACAACATCTTATCCATCTCATAAGGTGGAAATCATTCTATATAAGTGCAAAACTTGCTAAAGTTCCTATGTGAGATAATAGCATTCCCAACATTTCCAAGCTTCAATTATGATCCAAAACCACTACTTCGGCTCCCAATTTCTCATTCACCCTTAATCAATTTTGGGTGAGCTATATACCGAATTGAAGCTCTCACAGAGGAGAATACATCTCTTCAAACGGATACCATTTTTACCAAATGGGACCTACCATAAACAAGCCCCAAAATGGGCAAAAAATTCAATTTTTTCTAACAGTCCCCCACATGAATGGAAATTGACACAGACAAGGAAAGGTACAAGTCAACAGTCGAGTTCTGCACAGAAGAGGTAGGTGAAACCCTTTGAACCTTCCCTTGTGAAATGCATTTACTTTACTAGGCAATCAGTAGACGCGATGTCCTTGAACTAATTTCCCATCAGTGTAAACGATGATACATTACACTTAGAAGTTAGAACTCTTCTTGACACTTCTCAATTCTCATGGGTATGTTCGTTTAGGCCATGAACATCTACCTAGTTCTGTGAGAATTTGTAGGAATTGAGTTCCACAACTCCCTTTGAAGCAGCCCAACTTCTTTCTCACATAGGTGATTTCTTCTAGAGTATCTAGCTCCACTCTATTTTAAACCATTAAAAGCTTTAAGCTTACCCTAATTTCCCACGACACCACTGTATCATCCTAGGAATGGGTTCTCGGGAATAACTCGTGGTCTGTGAGGCTTTGACAACTAGGTTGTCCCATTGAACCTTGGGATCTCCAGTCAGCTAAGTTGGGTTTTCCTTTGTCTCAATCTCTTTCTCAAAAGGCTTTAACCCCATCCCTCTCGATGATTTTGCAACTATATCTCTACTTAACCCTTTGGTTAATGGATCAACAAGATTGTCTTTTGACTTTATATAGTCAAGAGAGATAACTCCTGTAGAGAGTAGTTGTCGAAAGGTATTATGTCTTCAACGTATATGTTTAGACTTACCATTATACATGTGACTTTGTGCCCTTCCAATAGCCGACTGGCTGTCACAATAAACACAAATCACAGGCACAAGTCTAGACCACATTGGAATGTCTTCTAAAAACTAACGAATCCACTCAGTTTCTTCTCCACATTTGTCCAGAGCTATAAACTCGGACTCCATAGTGGAACGTGCAATAACAGTTTGTTTTGAAGACTTCCATGCAATTGCTGCTCCACCAAGTGTGAAAACATAACCACTGGTGGATTTCAAGTCCTTCATATCAGATATCCAATTTGCATCACTATAGCCTTCAACTACAGTTGGATATCTCCCATAATGCAGACCAAAACTGCGAGTAAATCTCAAATATATGAGCACTCTTACAATCATTTTCCAGTGATCGTTTCATGGATGCTCGTGTACCTACTCAGTCAGCTCACTACATAAGCGATATCAGGCCTCGTGCAGCTCATCAAGTACATAAGACTCCCGATTATCCTAGAATACTCGATTTGAGATATTTCATCTCCTCGATTTTTTGAAAGATGTTGACTCGAATCTATCGGAGTCCTTGAAACAGACGTATCATCTTTGCCAAACCTCTCAAGTATTTTATCAACATAATGTGATTGGCTCAACACAAAACCTTCTTGTGATCTATGGATTTTAACTCCAAGAATCACATGATCTGCTAAACTCATATCTTTCATGTCAAAATTTGCATTCAACATATCCTTAGTGGATTTGATCATCTTGTCATTACTCTCAACAATTAGCATGTCATCTACATAAAGACATAGAATGACATAACCACTTTCCGTGTTCTTCACATAGACACATTTATCACACTCATTGATCTTAAACTCACGGCTTAACATGGCATTATCAAACTTTTCATGCCACTGTAACGGTGCTTGTTTCAAGCCATATAATGACTTTACTAACTTGCAAACTCTGTTTTCTTGCCCGGGAGCATCAAAACCTTTAGGTTGCTCCATGTAAATTTCTTCGTCCAGGTCTCCATTCAGAAATGCAGTTTTGACGTCCATCTGATGCACCTCGAGATTTCTCAAAGCTGTAATGACCAAACCATTCTAATGGAGGTTATTCTCGTCACATGAGAATAGGTATCAAAGTAATCAAGGCCTTGTTTTTGTCTGAAGCTTTTAATCACAAGTCTAGTCTTGTATTTATCAATTGTTTCATCGGCTTTCATTTTCCTCTTAAAGATCCACTTATATCCTAATGGTTTACTTCCAGGAGGAAGGTCCACTAGTTCCCAAGTGTGATTTTGCAAAATGAAATCAATTTCACTTTAAATAGCCTCTTTCCAAAGAGGTCCTTCGGAGGAATTCACAGCCTCAGAATAAGTTTGAGGTTCTCCTTCAATCATGTAAGTAAGGAAATCATTACCAAACAATATTTCAACCCTTGCTCGCTTGCGTATTCTAGGTTCAAACTCGATAGCTTCATCAACGTGTTCCTCTTTCTCTTTCGATTCCTCAACCCTACTCGAGGTACCAACTTCTATCTGGGGTCTACAAGGAAACACATGCTCAAAGAAAGAAGCATTTCGAGACTCCATAATCGCATTCTTATAGATCTCAGGAACCTGAGAATTAAACATAAGAAATCAATATGTGCTACTGTTTTGTGCATATCCAATAAACACGCAATCAACAATTTTCGACCCAATTTTTACTTTCTTCGGTAGAGGAATAGTTACCTTGGCGAGACACCCCCACACTTTTAAGTATTTGTAGGAAGGTATGTTACCATGCATGCCATAATTCGTATGGACTTTTGTCTACCTTCTTACGGGGCACCTTATTTAAAAGATAGTTTGCCGACAGCACGACTTCCCCCCACAAGTTCGCAGGTAAACCTGAGCTCAAGAGCATCGCATTCATCATTTCCTTTAACGTTTGATTCTTACGTTCTACAACACCATTTTGTTGAGGTGAATAAGGTGTTGTAGTTTCATGCCTTACTAGGTTTGAACCCGTGCCTTGCACGGGTTTTATTTAATACTTATTTCATTTTTTATTTTATAATTAGTGTCTATTGTTATATGAAAGTAAAATTTTACATAAGTGTGATATTTTTTCTTTATTCTTAAAATAATATTTCTTAAGGTTCATTTGAGGAGAGATTTGAAATCCTTGATAGCAAATTCACTAATAGTGTTTGGTTGGACGTGAATTTAAAATCCATAGTTTTCATTTTGAGCTAATTTTAGAGTCATTTTAGTGGATTTCAAATACACTCAAACTTGAAAGGATTTGAAATTCTGAATAAAAACAATACAACATTAACAAACATTTGTAACTTACATATTTAATTTTTCCAAACACTTTATTATTGTAGGGTAGTGGGGTGTGTATTTAATTGATATTAATATTTTGATATTTTATAAATAAAATAATTTTTAAGGAAGGACACTTGTCAACATTGCAAAGTGTCACTTGTCAAACACTTGAAGGTGACATTTGGCAACATTGTAAAGTGTCACTTGTCAAACACTTGAGGGTGCAAACCACACTTTTATATATATAATTCCATGCTGAGCACAAAAATCGGCAAATGGTGACTCATATTCACCACCTCTATCACTACGTAACACCTTAATCTTACGATCCAACTGATTTTCAACCTCATTTTTATAGAGTTTAAACTTCTCTATAGCTTCATCTTTACCTTTTAGAAGGTATACCACACAGAACTTGGTGCAATCATCTATAAAAGTGATGAAATATTTATTTACACCATGTGTTTGAACTGATTTTAAATCACATAAGTCAATATGAATTAGACTTAGTGGTTCACTATTTCTTTCAATACTTTGGAAAGATGACCTTGTTAATTTCGCTTCAACACATGTTTCGCATTTGTGTTTTGAATCAATATGGAATGTAGGTATGCTTTTCAAATTCATCAACCTGCGCAGGCTTTCAAAATTGACATGCCCTAATCTACCATGCCAAATTAAAGAAGATTCAAGCAAATAAGCAGAAGGGGCAACCATTTTATTCATAACTTTCGGTTTAACAACCATAACATTGAGCTTAAAAAGCCCATCCACCAAATAACCCTTTCCTACAAACATTCTACTTTTAGTCATTACAACTTTATCTGGTTCAAAAACAACACGAAAACCATGCTTGACCAACAACGAGCCAGACACCAAGTTCTTGCGAATGTCCGGCACAAACAACACATTGTTGAGCGTCAGCTCCTTTCTAGACATCATCTTTAAAATCACCTTTCATTTCCCTTCCACATCAGACATGACCGAGTTCCCCATGAACAGTTTTTCCTCACTTCCAACTTTCTCAAGCTCACTAAAGAGCTCCTTGTTCGAGCACACATGACAAATTGCTCCAGTATCAATCCACCATTCCATAGGATTGGAATTCACCAAGTTCACTTCAAACACCACTGCAGACAAATTCATATTGTCAACATTTTTAGTAATATTTTCAACATTATTTACCTCTTGCTTCTTTTTAAGCTTTCTACAATCCGCAGCCTTGTGACCCAGCTTGTCACAATTGAAGATTTCCACTAAACTTCCTCTTGAAGTTCTCTTTCTTCAGGCCTAGGTTCCCCTTGCCGGGTGGACCAGCCTTTTTGCTGTTCTTTTCGAGCCTTGACCATGCTCGACCACATTCGTCTTAGCACCTTCAGGAGCGAACAACTTCTTTTCAGAACCACAATTGTCCTCTTCAATACGAAGACGAACAATGAGTTTTTCAACGTTAATCTCCTTTCTCTTGTGCTTCAAGTAGTTCTTGAAATCTTTCCACCCTAGTGGCAGTTTTTCAATAATGGCAACAACTTGAAAAGATTCACTAAGTTGCATACCTTTTTTGAATTTCATACAAGATCACCTGAAACTCTTGCACCTGACTGATCACAATCTTTGAATCGACCATCTTGTAGTCTAAGAACTTACCAATGATGAAGTTCTTGGCACCAGCATCCTCGGACTTATATTTCTTGTTCAAAGAATCCCATAAATCCTTGGCTGTTTTCACCGAACTGTACACGTTGTACAGTGCATCAGCCAGACCATTCATTATATAATTCCGGCAAAGGAAATTTGAATGGTTCCAAGCGTCCAACGCGTGGACAACTTACGCATCTGCACCATCACCCAAGATGGGTGCAGTTTCAGTCAAGAACCTCGCAAGGTTCAGTGTAGTTAGGTAAAAAAGCATCTTCTATTGCCACCGTTTGAAGTTCAAACCATCGAATATTTCTGGCTTGTCGAGGTGGTTAATCGGCACGTTAGGAGCAGCGGCAGTAGAAGCACCAGGGATCACGACAGTTGCATTTCCAGAGGTACCGGAAGATGGGTTTCCAGAAGCCATCCCTCGCAATAAAATCTGTTTTAAGCTTGTTGGAAAATATGCGAAAAATGACAGTAAGAACGATCGAAAAATCGAGGCCTGTGCGAGCACAGTTCCCTTAAAACAGATTCGTCGTCTCACCAAGGTGCACGAGACCACAATGACGTATGTTTCCCAAGGTACAATGATTACAAGCACGCAGACTTGCACGAGACTGCTGCTCACGGTGAATCGAGATGAGCGCCTGACTTGCACCGGAAAAATGAGGAGGAAGGAAAGGAATAACAAAGGCTGGAGTGTTGTGTTTCGAACTGTAGAAAAATCTCTATTTATAAGCTCCAAGAATGAGCTGAAGAGACGAGCCATTAAGGCCAGAATCGGCAGTTTCGAAACTGCCGGAATCTGGAAGTCCAAAAGCCACCGGAAGTCGAAAAGGCATAGACCACGTCGGGTGGCAAAACAAATCGGGCCAGTCCCGCCCTTCGTGTACGCAGGTCACGCATGCACACGAGTCCATTGGTTCGAGCTTGCTTGGAAATTATTTGCACCCCCGTGCGCGCGAGAGAGATATTGCTTTTTAGACAACATCTTATCCATCTCATAAGGTGGAAATCATTATATAAAAGTGCAAAACTTGCTAAAGTTCCTATGTGGGACAATAGCATTTCCAACATTTTCAAGCTTCAACTATGATCCAAAACCACTACTTCGGCTCCCAATTTCTCATTCACCCTTAATCCATTTTGGGTGAGCTATGTACCGAATGAAGCTCTCACAGAGGAGAACATGTCTCTTCAAACGGATACCATTTTTACCAAATGGGACCCACCATAAACAAGCCCCAAAATGGGCAAAAAATTCAAATTTTTCCAACAATTGTAAAAATTCATCCCCCTTCAAACCGAACGTCACGGACAACACACTCCGGGTGGTAACCCATATGACAAGGTTAACTTCCTAGGTGGTAACCCCCTTGGGCCCACATCAAGGGTGGCAAATCCTGGGTCCACCGTCAGGTAGCTCCTTTCCATAACCCATCCGAATCCGACAAGTTGAACCAATTTGTTAGGAATATAAGAAAGAGAGCTCTGATTTATAAACGTGAGGGGCTGTAAATATTGTGCATGAAATCAATCTAAGTGACAAGGATTTACAAGATTGAACCTAAAAATTGGATTAATAATATGATCTATAATTTGAATATTTCAAAATCTATATATATATATATATATATATATATATATATATATATATATCCTTTATATCAATGAATATGCGCATTTAATCAAGAAAAAATAGTCAACCGATTGTACAATAACATTGTGTGATAGCATTTGATTTTTGATGAATAAGAGTGTTAATTATTAAATATGTCATTACTTGATAGGAATCAGTACTATTTGGAAATGGGACTAGTGATCGTGTGTACGTTGAAGCATCGTTGTCTAATATTTTGTCCACAATAAGTGAAATAAAATAATTTTTTAAATTATAGATGTGGTCTTCACAAAGAAACATAAGTTAGGTGACAAAATGGGAAGACTTGAAATGTAATGATCATGATCGACAAGCTTATTGTTATAACATCTCAACTTGCCACTACTTGACAACTTTTGAACGTTTTACTTATGAAATATATATGTTTTATGGGATGATGATATACATGTTTTGGAATTAAGGACTCAACCATTTAGATCAAGTCATATATATAATAAGGTTTTGATTAATATTTAGTGTAATGTTGGGATTAATTTGTTAGTTCGGAGCCAACTTTGTCTGTGTATATATATTGATAACTAGCATCTTTATTCAAAAATAAGTGTCGTGTTTTAGCAAGCAAAATTTTGTTCTAAAATTAAGTTTTTTTTTTTTTTTTCCAAAACATATTTACATGAAGTGTATCAAAGATACCTCTATTTAGTCCTACCGTATTAAAAGTTGTTAAGAAAGGGGGAAAAAAAAAACCCATTAATTAAACTTAAATAGAGATGGAATGAATATTTTTATAATATTTTTTAATTTGTATGAAAAAGGCTACAACTTTTTTTTTGGAAACAAAGTTATTAATATTTATTCTGGTACAATATTAATTACAAATGATTTATCCGCGCGTGCTGAGGAATCAATATTGGTTCTATATCAAGAATATATATATATATATCATAAGTATGTATATCAGTATATGTATATTAATTGGAGCATATAGTGTAATATTTTATGGATTATCTCCATTAAGATATTTTTGCCATGAGGTTCAAAAAGAAAATGGTTAAAATAACCGTGGATAAATTAATATTCTTATTTCTGAATAGAGTAGATTTTCCACGAGAGTGTATCATGCATTTTATTTAGTGAGATGGAGTAAGTTGGGTCGAATTAATACAATAAATTATATAATTTTTTTACATAATATAAAGTATCACTTGATATAAAGAAAAATATTAGTTAATATATACAAAAGTACTATATGTTGCACGAGATATAAGAGTCCTTTGACAACTTTTTTGAGTGACCCAACCCGATCCAATTGGGCCATGTATCCTATAAAAAGTATTATGTGATACATATAAACATATACATATTTTCTGATAATCCAACTTAACTCAATGCATTCTATAATATAAAATATTACCTAGTATACAGAAAAGTATTATCAAATATACCCAAAGGTATTACATAATATGTTCTATTCGACCACATCTGTTTCATGAAATGAATTTCGTGAGATGGTGTATCCGAAAACTTATTGATTCGAACCTCTTGAGTTTTTAACAATTTTATCACAACAAATCACAATGTTTAAAATTTTAATAAATAGTATATAATTCGTCCAATTTTCTGTTGAGTTTTGTCGAGTTGGAATTTTTTTGACACGCTTCGACTTATGTCATGTTAACAAACCTTTATGGAGAATTGGATCGAGAACATAATATTTGTTGATATATAAGAAATATTATGATTTAATTCACATTAAATTTGATGATTGCGATAAGTTTGTTAAAAATTCAAAAGATGGGGATGTTATTAACACTAGTTAAGTCAATTAAATGTGATGCAACAAATATACATAATTAAGTTCCTTCCATAAAAAGAAAAAAAAAACCAACACGTTAAGATGTGTTAACAAAGTTGGTACCTAATCTTATGTATTAGATCAGAAGAGGTTTGTGGTTCAAATCAAACTCTTTCCCACCTTTATTTTTCAATTTTTAAATTGAGTAGAACTCGATATCGTCTCATGAATCATAATCAATAAGAACGAATCTTATATAATTTTATTCTTTTTACAGTAAAAGAGCAATATTTTTTAAGATTGAAATGAATTTGATTCATGGGTTAAAAAGATCCATCATATGAAAACTCTTTGTGAGATCGTTCAATTCATGCACTAGTCCATGCGACGCAATGTGATTTAGGGTCCCCTCAAAATGGTGCTTCTTTAGACAAATTTAGTGGCAAGAAATGTGTCCCACATATCTCTTTTTGGTATATTGGTTACAATTAATCCCTCTATAGTGGGATTCTGGGCCTCCATTTTTCCTAGACTTTTTGGTAAGCTTTAGTGAGAATCAAATTCCACAAAGATATATTGGCCATGCAACTTCTAAAGGAAGAATTGGATCGATCACATCGAATTTTCCCATATTTTGAGTATTCTTATTTGTTCTTCGAATTAAGAATATGTTTCTCGTGAGATAGATAGATTAATAAAAAGGAAGTCGTTACATACATGTTCATTATATATAGAGATCGATGTTACTAATTGGTTTTGAGCCGTAAAGTTTGACAGAATATAAAAACATGAGATAAACATTAAGATCAAAACATGTGAGAGAACACAAAAAGATCTTATGACTTTCATAACCCTACTTTATCAGATAGCTACATATGAGAGAACACAAACATGTTTGTTAACACAGGCTTCTTTCATACATTAAAGCTAATCAATCATACTTTTCGGATTATAACTTAATTCAAAATATTTAAATAATTATGAATTACTAATCATTTTGTCACGTAGATCATGGATTAATAATTTTTATCTTTTAAATTTTGAATAAATCCTTAATAACAAACCTCCAAAAGTAAACAAAATAAAATGGGGATACTCTTCATTTATTTTAAACAAAAACTTATATGCAACTAGTGTACGAATCTTATATTCATGTGACTCACCCTACCCGTTTTCATGTGCCCCATGTACACTCACACAAAAAATTAAATCATACTTTTATGTTAGGTTAACATGTAATACATTTTAGTTATATATGTAATATATTTGAGTTATGTGAATACATTCACATATATAAATCAGTAAAATAAAATAATACATTTTTGTGCTACTGTTATATAATACAACGAAAGTATTTATATGCATGATACAATTGGAATATACATGTAATATCTTAATGTAAATAAAGTAATACATTTATGTGACACAACTAAAGACAACTAATATTTTTGTGCGATCAATAAATTAATTATATATAAAATATCATTTTAAAATTTTCATCTTTTCCCGTTTCTATAGAGGAGTAACCATGATTATGGAGTATTATATGATAGATAAAGATAAAGACGACCATGACAAAGATGAAGAAGAAATGGAAGATATAGGAATAGAAACAAAAAAAACACACACACACACATATATATATATATACTTAAAAAAATACTTCTTATTAGTGAAGAACAGAAAAGTAAATGACATTTTATAATGGGGTCAACCTTACTTATTAGAACACCATAATTGCAATGATACCCCAATTTGTAATAATTAAACATAGATACATATATGGTTGTGGATCTCCTTTGTGTTTTATATACTATATATAACAATTAAGCAGAATCTTTTTGAATTCGAAATCTAATAAACTAATCAAAGCTTATCACATTGGAAATAAATAATTAATTTAATGAGATCCAATCATATCTCCAAATTAAATACGTAGAAGATAATAAAAAATACGAATACCATGTGTCGTATTATTACACATTTTAAGCAATACCCAACACATACCATGACAAGTGTCATGACATGGCATGTGTGTTTATTTTCATTACATTTACATGCAATTATAACTTCATCATTTGTCCTTGTCAAAACGTGATATGTATCCTCTTGCATCATATATTGTTTATATTTGATTTACATAATAACATGTTGACTAAATTTGAATTTAATATACATAATAGTATGTTGATTGATAATATCGTTTAGGTTATTTTGATAAGAAGATAAAAAAGAACAAAAGATTAAGCACAATTAAAGACTAGCTTTCACATTCTTCTTACTTATAATATTCTTTATTTTTATATAAATAATTATCTTTTCATGTGTTATTATAACATACATATATTATCATAATAATATTTTTAAGAAAAATTGATACTTCATAAACATATTCAATACTGACATTATAAATGTTTCAAAATATTATTATTAATGGCATATCTATAACTAAAATGATCAGATTATTTAATGGAGTTCGTCGAAATAATTTTTTTCTCATATATAATTAATCCCACGTCTACAAATTAGTTCATATTTCGGATTGTGCGTGGATTGAATAATGATGATTTTCAATTTATCAATTTCATTTTCATGAATAATTTCGCAAAAATTGATTAGATTTATTGATGAAACTCACTTAAAAAATCTCTTTCGATTTCAAACATCATACAAATTTCATAATAAGATGAAATAACCACAATTCATAACCATGCACAAAATAAAGATCAACGTATGGAAAATAATTTTGAGTTGTAAATAGTAAAGTTTAGCTAAAGAAATTATATTCGTGAAATAATCTTTTAACAAGAATATAGTATATAATGACGTTAATAATTAAAGATATAAACAAGCTGATTAAATTAAAGTTTCTTATAATAGATTCGAGTCACAATTTTATGAGGAATAAAGATCAATTCCTCCGGCCAGTGGGAGGAATTCATTCATTATTCACAATTCCATTAATTTCCCAAACTTAAACATCCGACTTGCAATTTTATCTCATTAATAATCTTATAATTTTAAAACATTGATATTCTTTGGTGCTTGAAAACTTCTAGAAGAAACCAACCCATTATGTATCCCCGCAGGACCTCTATAAATTAATATTGTTGGGACCGGATAATTTTATTAATTTAGAAAGATATATTATATAATCAATAAATTAGTAATTTATTAGTTTAGAGAGGTTTTAATGTGTATACATAATTGACCTTCAAAATTTTGGGGTTCTATAATCCACTTACAATGTACAATTAAAACACAAATTTTAACTACCATTTAAAAGATGTATACTCACATAATCATATTAATTGGAAGTTTGAATGGTCTCATTCATTCAAGTGGATAATATATATATGTGGGAATTTTTTAATAATTATTAATTTATAATTTCGTGAAGACCTTAAATATACACTAGGATTTCCAAAACAAAAATATTATCTCATATTTATTGATTGATCTCCAAATTTAAACTGGTCCGTTTTATCAAGGTTATTATTGAGTATTATTTTATGGTGATTTTATTGTATAATTTAATTTAAAACTGAAATAACACTGTCACAAAATAATAGTATCATTTGAATTCAAATCACAATTATTAACTATTTAGTAATCCATTGCTGATTTTTTTGAATCATAATAATGATGAATCATCTACTATCCTTAAAAGTTTGATCTACCAAATAGATTTAATGTTTGTGAAGATCACAATCCTAACTTTTTAATGACCAGGTCTAAATTAATTGGTAAAATCTGAGTATAATAAATGAGTAAAGAGTACATTCTCCCTAAGAAATAAAATATGATTTCTTACCTAAAGAGACTAAGTCAATCATTTTGGAAAACGATTTTGCCATTTATTCGTAGCAAATATAATTTAATGTATTCATCGATAATGTGGTAAAATCGGGATTCGACATTCCCACGTTATCCAAATCATAATTCTTATTTGCTCTAAACTACCAAAATTCATTCATGATTGTTTCTATAAATATAAATTTGAAATTAATCGATTTTATTTTCAATTAGCTTTTAAGTTATGTGGATGGATTTCAAACCCACTCTATTTTTAAGAGATTTGAACATAAGCTTATATTATTTGACATGTTCTCTTGGAGTACATTAATAGCCAAGCCACACACATAACACTACAAAATTCGATTAACTCATTAGATATCAACAATGTAAGTCTCATGTGAGATCTTATATAAAATAAAGTTCATATAGATCAATAAAATTTGGTCGTCCATTCTAAACGATTTGCCGTCTCACATAAGAACTTATGAGACAGTTTATATAAGTTCTTACAATAATAATATACCATCGACACATAACATGTGACATGCCTTTGAAAAATAAAAGAAGAGATTAATAGCTGTGATTTAAAAATTTAACACACCACACAATTGAATTATGATCTTTTACCATTATTGATTTGACAAGATATAAAATCCTTACATATACAAACATAAATGACTAAGACAATCTCAAAGATATGTACTCAATATTAATTAAGCCCCAAAATTGTTGGATGTCCCTCTTTTGTATTATATACTCAATCCTTAGTGGAGATACATATAAATATATATATATATATATATATATGTGAGTAGGTCTGTTGTCCATGAACCCGGGTCGGATCCGGGTCGGGGGACAACACTTTTTTTTTTTTTTGGCACATGATTTTTGAAAAAAATCACATACCAATAGGTTATGTTAGACATACATTTACGTTATGTTAGACATACCTTTAAGCTATGTTAAACATACCAGTTCTGCCCAAATTTCATGTCTTGTCTTTTTTTTGGCTTGATTTTTGAATTTTGACACATACCACTACGTTATGTTAGACATACATTTACGTTGTGTTAGACATACCTTTATGTATACTTAAACATATCTTTGTATATGTTAGATATGCTTTTGCATACAGTTAAACATACTTTTATATATGTTAGACATACCTTTGTATATAGTTAGACCTACCTATGTATGATTGGTCTAACTATACACAAAGGTTGGTTTAACTATACACAAATGTTAGTCTATTTGAGCGAATTTTGGATAAGCTTCAACACAAGTGTTCAGCGTGTGGGAGCGCGTGCAGGCGCGTGGGAGGCGCGTTTTGGGAGAGTGAACGGGTCGGGTTAGGTGCATGGATTTCATAAAAGTTTTTACCTATATATATACATACACCTATATATATGTGTATGTATATCTATCTGTATTATCATAGTTTTGCTCCACGCGTTTGCATTTCAGCTTTTCTGTTCATAGTATTCACTCTCCAGCTCACCTGCATCCTCTCTCTCTCTGCGTGTATATATATATACATACAGTCGCACATGCACAAATGGCTGTCTCTTTATCTCTCTGTCTTAGCTTCTAGGCTAAATCACCGTTTTCTCGCTCTAATCGCAGCCGTATTTTCGAAAAATACGACACTGCATTTGGAGGAAATTTTCGAAACCCTTTTCACGATATCGAACGGAAAAGAAGGAAATTTTGATTCATAAAAAAGGGAAACTTTGAAAAAGGGGATTGAATTAGGCGGTGAAGTACGTGAACAGGGGCGTGCAAGTGTTTTATGTATACATATATAGATACATATACACATATATAGCACAGGTGTGTGTAAGATTTGGGGGCGAGAGGATGGGAGGAGAAATAGCGTATAGTAAAGAGGCAGAAAAGGAGGAGGTTGAGGAGGAGAAAATGGTGGCGGCGCAGAGGAAGTTTTCGCCGACGTCGGTGGGCAGCGGGTTTCCGCCGGCGATGAAAATGGTGGTGGTGGGATATGCTCTTACATCTAAGAAGGTTAAGAGCTTTTTGCAGCCCAAGTTTGAACGCTTAGCCAGGTAATTGATTTTCTCTTGTTTCTGCTACATTTTCCCCTTTTTTTGGGGGGGCTAATCGTTACGAGTCCTGGTGGAGATCAAAGAAAATGATGGTGTTTGTTGTCTTTATCGATGTATCTGATGAATTTGGGGTTTAGTGTTGAGTGATTTTGAGCTTCTGTTCATATACTGGGATTCATATATCTGATTTTTTTTTTTCATTTCTTGTTCTACATTTTAGAGCAAACATTGAATTTTTTAGGCATCTGTAGGAGGAGATGTTGTGTTTTCGTGAGGGATGTAACTTCTTGAGTTTGGAGTTTTAAAACTGTTCATGAATATTCTACATAGAATATTCTCTGTGTTGTGGAGAATACTTGGAATGCGACAGCAAAAGCATTTTTGTGGTTGAAACAATGTGTCCCAATAACATAGAGGTTTTCAGCATTTTTTTTATTTTTCCTTGTTTATAACAGTGAGTTTGCTTTGACAATTTGATTATATGAGTTAGAATTGGTAGTTGTCATAATCTCTGGTTGTTGATTCAACTATTTTTTCAGTCTGGGCTTGGATCAAAAGTTTCTTTACGCCAGATAACTTAGTGTCTGTTTTGTCCATCTTTGTTGCGGTTTAGTTGCACTCTGATGCTAAAGGGGTCTTGAACTGTCTAAATTCATAGTTTGGTATCTGAATCTTCCGATGGTTATGTAATGTGTATATCTTGAGGTGGAGAAAAGGGTACTATAGAATATAATTTAATGGCTGTAGCTAATTCCCTCGACAATGTCCCTTTTGCTTTTAAACATATTTTTATTGATCATTTCCTTGCACCAGAGGATAGATGGTGTTTTTCTAATATCATGTTCATGCAGGAATAAAGGAATCCTATTTGTAGCTATTGATCAAAGCAGACCTCTTTCAGATCAAGGTCCTTTTGACATCGTGTTACATAAGGTCGGTCGCTTGCGCTTTCTCCATCCATTCTTGATTTGTTATTACTACAACTTGTTTGTTTACTATTTTGGCAACATGAATGTATGTACCTAATACATTTTACTTTTATCATTCATCTGCAGTTATCTGGAAAGGAATGGCAGCAAGTACTTGAGGTTGGTTTTTCATCATTTTATGTATGGTGAATGTTGTCAATGTCACATACTTCCTGATTAGTTAGGCAATCACATGAAACACATTGATTGGGTATTCATTTTGAGTGACTGGGCATTGTGCATTCTTTCTCTTGAACTTATTTCATGTAACATAATCGACAGAGTGTTTTGCTCTATCCTCATTAAGCATAATGTTCATAATTGAGTTTGAAGCCTCTAGATTCCCAAATTATGATGGTATCCTTCCATGGACTCTTAAAGATGATTTTCTGGATTTATTCCAGATGATTCCTGATTTTTATTTTTGTCATTGAGTTACTCTTTACCAGGGATCATTGCTATCCCATGTATCAGAATATTTCATGGTGCCTTTTGTTTTATTCACTTGGATATTTAGCTCTTTACCCTTCTCAATACTATTTGGTGGGTTCAAAAGTGCCTAATGCACTCAAGTTTTCAAGTTTGGGGTTCTGGAATCGATTTATTCCAAGAAGATAAACAATGAAAATGCAACAGTGCTTAGAGAGGTCTAAAAAGTTGGAACTTCTTAGATATTTAGAGTTCTTTAATTCTGGTTCTAACATGTATCATTTGCCACGTGCTTATAAATGTGGGATTTTATGATTGCTATTCAACAACAACTACAGAAAAGGATGATAATCATAGACCCAAAGCAAAGGTACAAACTAATGAATCCCTATTTAGCAATTGAATATTATGACCAATATCTTTTGATTTTTATGCCAAATATATCTGTTTGAGGATTAAAGGGTTGGTAAATTATATATAGGCAAACCTTCTAATATTTTGAGATTCTGAGACGATGCACAATTTTTATTGTATTTTCTTTCATTGTTTGCCTGGAGGTTTTGGTTAAATCATTCAACTTAGAGTTGATGCAATAGTCTTCGAATTTGGTCTGAACTGAATGACTATGTCCCTTTAAGTAAAATAAAATCTGTGTGAGGAGTTTTTTTGATTGATCTTACTGGCAAATAGACAAACGCACTATGGAAAAAATGTTTCCTGATTTTCTGGATACATCCTTGCTGAGAACTGCATCATTCTTATTCTGTGTGCCCTTACGAGATGCTTAATTAGTCTATTCTGTTTCATGATCTTACTGATATTTCATAGTCAGTGGATTTTTCTTTTGGATGTTGAATTTATTATTGACCTTGGTAGACAAACTTATTGATGAAAACATTCATTGTAATTACTGTGGAACTAACATGTGCTGAACACATGATTCTTTATTACGTGAATTCACTTATACTTTGCTTGCTTGTGAAGAGGCTGACATAAGTTGGGTTCTTATTTCATGATTTTCTATCTTTTTCCTGATTTTGGATTTATAGGTTCCAATTTTATTTTATTATCTCCTTTTGTGCAGTAGAAAAATTTAACGTCTCTTTTCGTGGAGTAGTTTGTGGGGATATGGGATTAACGTAAATTGTAACGGTAACTTTTGAAGGTCCTCTATATGAACATGCATGTAGCAATGATAAGATCGTTTCTTATCATTTCTTTTACTGCTTCTGTAGGATTACCGGAATGCACACCCTGAGGTCACAGTTCTTGACCCACCTGATGCCATACAACAAGTGCACAATCGTCAGTCCATGCTTCAAGATGTTGCTGACCTGAATTTGTCAAACCCTTATGGTAATATTGGTTTATATGCCTTAGAATGATTTTCTTTCTTAAGCCTTTTCCTTTCTTGGTTGAGGGAAGACCCTTGTGAAAAGATCGCTTCATGTTATGTTTTAGTTGGTGGTTCTTGCTAGAAATATTAGGGATGTAGCAAATCGAATTTTGACCAACATTTGGAGGATGAGAGATTTCATTACATCTTATGTGCAGGAAAAGTTGGTGTTCCCAAACAGTTGGTCATCAAGAAGGATCCATCATCTATTCCTGATGCCGTGAACAAGGGGGGTCTGAAACTACCAATTGGTATATCTCCATTTATGCTTATTTATGAGTACAATCAGCAGATTTTAGAGATAGTTGTTTACGTGCACGACTTGTAGGACCACCACTTTATTGCTAATGGATAATCGTTAACTACTTTTTCTGATGGAATGGAATAATTTTATTTTTATTTTAAATTTTGAACGAAATTGACCTGCCAATGCGGAAAGTTAGTTACGCTTTCATACACTTTGATATAACATTACACTAAATGTGCATGCTACAGTGGCAAAACCTTTGGTTGCAAAGTCACACGAGCTTTCTCTTGCTTATGATGAGTTCTCCCTCCAAAAGCTGGAACCCCCCCTTGTTTTGCAGGAATTCATCAATCATGGTATGAGGACTTAATTTTAGTGCATTACGTCGAGGAATTCATGATTATACTTACAAAATCTTTTCTCATTGTAGGAGGTGTGCTATTCAAAGTTTATATTGTTGGAGAAGCAATAAAAGTGGTGAGGCGATTTTCTTTGCCCGATGTTAGCAAGCGTGAACTATCAAGAAGTGCTGGTGTTTATCGCTTTCCAAGAGTATCTTGTGCTGCTGCATCTGCTGATGAAGCAGACTTGGATCCTTGTGTTGCTGGTGAGCTTATTCTATTTATGCACATTGACTTTTGCTGTGTGAGATTGCTAGTTACCTTGTTGTACAGTATATCATGACCCTATGTAACATTTAATTTCTGTTCTGATTAATGATTATATTCTTGCTATGTTATTGTTCGGAATATGTTTTTGGAGCTATAGAAAGTGCCCATAGGAATACTTACCTCTTAGTTGTCATCCTTTCTGCAGAGCTTCCTCCAAGACCGTTACTTGAGAGACTGGCCCAAGAACTACGGCGACGGCTGGTACACATTTCATTTTCTGCAACTTGCAGGTGTTTAATTTTTTAGCTTTTTATTGATTATTGATTATTATTTTGATTATTATTTTGATGTTCTTCTGATAGGGTCTTCGGCTGTTCAACTTGGATATCATTCGAGAGCATGGAACTCGAGACCGCTACTATGTGATTGATATAAACTATTTTCCAGGTATGCCTCATCACATTGATCTATCTAATATATATTTTTAGCTTAGACACAATTCAAACATGATGCCAAAATCGGCAACAGTAAGAGAGTGTTTGGTTGTGTTTATAAGCTACTCAAAAGTGTGTAATTTAAAAATAAGATCTTATTTAATCCTAAAATAAGATCTTATTTTTCATAAAATCTTTCAAATTTGATCATTTATATTACACAATTGTCATTACTAATATTTATAAGTTCCATCATCAATTCCTCCAAATACTTCAACAACTTATTTTTAAAATAAGATAGAATAAATTATAAGATTTTTCAAGTATGCTTAGCCAAACACCCTCGTAGACTCAACTTGAACAGGAAATTACCTGTGGTAGGAATTCAGTTTCTGAAATGTAAAAGAAAAGTAACTTGAGGAACTAATGATCGTTCCAATTTTCAGGGTACGGGAAAATGCCAGAATACGAGCCCATATTTATTGATTTCCTTTTGAGCTTGGCAAGCAAATAAGAAGAGCTATAACCTAGCAAGAGCATGGCTGTGTGTGCTGTACAAGATGTGAATGTGAACATCCATAAAGCAGCAACTGCAAATCGCAGTTCATCACATGCAATGGAGGGCAAGCTAATAAATCTATATTCTCGTGCTGATGCAACTTATCTTATTCTGAAGGCAATAAAATCGTCTTTGGAAAAAGGCTCGATTCGTGATTCAATGACGGCTTATCTTCGTTCATGTTTCCTTCAATATGTCTCTAAATTTGATGTTTACATGCATGCACACATTTTGTCGACTGGGATGGGATAGTGCTTGTTTTCGGCCAAAGTATGTTAGGCCTTGTGGTTCTCCTTGTAAATCCTCCCTCATTAGACATGTAAAAAGCAATTACTCTGAATTGGCTAATTAACATTTTTTTGATCTCTTGTCACAAAGTTAATGTTGATTCTATATTTGCAAATTTATTAAAAACCTTTATATAATTTGTTGATCTATTCATAACGAGTTTAACATTTATTAAATCAAAATAAAAAATCTAATTTTAACATATTATTACAATGATTATATATATTTATTAGACCTTATACGAAAGTTTTTGAACAGAAATATAAATCCATTTGCTTAAATATTTTACTTTAATTTTTTAAGAAAGGGTGTAAATAATACATAAAATGAGTGATGCAAAATTATAGTGTTGTAATTTTAATATTAACCATTTTGATCGCGAGAAATAAAGTAGTTCTATAAAATTAAAATGAAAATTGACCACTATTGTTTTGGTCTATAATTTTATTCTATATGGTTATTTAATAAAATTGATTTGGAAAAGAAATAGGTAGAATTAATTTTTGTTTGGGGATGTGTGGAAAAAAAAAAAATAGAACTCAATTGTCATTGTGAGCGTCTTCCATTTTCTATGTTTGAGATGAGAACTCTTTTCAATTTAACGCCTCAATTTGATAAATAAGACTAAATTAAATTGAGTGAGTCTTGTGTGAGACCATCTTACGGATCATGTTATGTGAGATGGGTTGACCCACAACCCAAACTTCCCAATTCACATATAAATTAATAAATATGAGTTTGATTCATGGATAAAAAGATTCATCTCACGAATCCATGAAACCATCTCACATAAGTTTTAAGTTATGATGAATCTTAAAATTTGGGATTAGAATTGTAATCCAACATATAAATGGGATCATTTTTACGAATTCACACATGATCAACTTAGTGGCTTTTCTTTCGTTTAATAAACTTGATCCTCCTAGTGCCTATCATCAAATTCCAATTTGCACAATAAATGAATGGGAAATGGGATCTAAAACACATGGGAGATTTATTTAAATAGTTGGTCGTGTCTTTCTAACACTTAACACTTTCACATGTGAGATGAAAATTAAGGGTTAATTATATGGAAGAAGGATTTAGTTTCAATTGTAGCATTAATTTTTGATTTTAGTGTCAAAAACACTGAATTTAACATTTGTTACAATTCAAAAAATGTTTGACTTTTCAAACTTCAATTGCTAATGTAGAGTTCAAATTGTATAAGTTAATTATTGATGTATAAAATTAACCCGTGAGTAATGACTGATTCAGGTATGTTTGGGTTTCTCGAACGCCAGTTGCTAACGTGAGATTCAAATTATATAAGATAATATAAATGTAGGCGGGAATGATGAATGTATTTAAAATTTGGCAATTAACATATACTCCTGAATTGAAACATGATTATGTCGAGTGTTTTTGTGTTGCAGTAAAAAATCCATGATAAATTGAAACTAGATCCTAACTCAGTGTTTTTACCGTTTAACCCAAAAATTAGTTGGAAAAGAATGATGAACTTTCATAAAAAATATGATTTCAGTTTTCAATATCTAGACATTAATTAAAGGTATGTGGACAAATTAATAGCACATGTGAATTTTAGTCGAAAAATTAATGAATAATTAAATAACAGAATAAGATTAAATTCGTGATTCATATTGCAATAAAGCCCCAATAATTCACATCGCAATGCAATTCCAAGCTATAATAGAAGATTAAATTTCTCTAAATTTCCCAAAACAATAGTTGATTAAGTGAAAATAGAAACTTCCGATGAAAGAAAAGTAATTCTGAATACATTACTCGGACTGAACAGCGGGCTCCGGCGGGGATTCGGCGGCGGCGTCGGAGACAAGGCTCCACTCCGGCGGAAGCGGCGGAAGCGTAGGGTAGACTGGTGGACGTCGGTTGATGTCGGAAGGGCGACTCTTACGGGGGCGTGTTTTCATGTGATGCTTGGTCGCCTTTTTCTGTGGCCTCGACGAGCACTCTATCACCAGACCACTGCCGCCATAACCGCCGCCCAAAGCGAGTCCCTGCGGCGGCGAACTAGCCTTGGCGGCGGCGGAGGAGGGAGGCGGAACCACCAGTCTCGAACCAAAAATGGCGGATACTGACATTTTTTCCTAATCTTTTGAGGATAGAGTCGATAAGGTGTGGTCATATATGGTGTCAATTTAGCGTCTCTGCGAATTTGCCCAAAGGTTAAAATTGTAATTTCAAATAAGTTACTTTTTATTTCTTTAACCAATTTTTAGGAAAATACTTTTATTGTGAGTTTGTGGCATTTATGGGTTTAAGATTGGCTCCAAAAGAATATACAAAAAAACTCACGTGAGACTGATAGTTTCCTTGGAACGCATCTTTATTATCCGTAAATTGAATCTATATCCATAAATTTCCAAATAAATTGCTAAGTGTAGGTTATGGGTTGATCCGTCTCACGAATAGTTTCCTTGTGACGCATCTTTATTATTCGTAAATTGAATCCATATCCACAAATTTCCAAATAAATTGCTAAATATAGGTTATGGGTTGATCCATCTCACGAAAAAAGATTTGTGAGACAGTCTCACACAAGACCTACTCAAGAATTTATACGATGTGAGTCGAGATATTCAATTAAGTTTTATAAGAGAGATCACCCAATTTATGAAAATTGATAAATTTTTAGGGTTGGTTGCTGACATAATCACGAATTTTTCTTAAAATTATAATTTTAATATGACATTTGATTATTACGGAATTTAATATGATTTTAAATGTCTCATGCCTCCACTGTAATTAACAGACAAATTTCGAGCATCTTTTTAACTCTATAAATTTGTGTGTCTGGATCAATAATATATGTTTATTACTTGTGGGAGCATCAATTAAGGGTTTTCTTCATAATCTATCAATTAAGATACATTGAAAATCATTTTAAAGTTGCTAGTCAAAAGTCACATTAAAATTATAATATTAGAAAAGTTACGTAAATTTTTATGGCAATTACCCTTTTTCTTTTAAACAATACCGTTACCCTAACCGCAGTTGACATATTAATATGTGTCCACCACTAATTTGTCAAATATCCATCATATCAATTAACTTTACCTTACATATAACAAAGGGATGAGGTCAATTAACTTTACCTTACATATAACTAAGAGATGAGGTCATTACACATTAGTGATGGACATATTAATTTCACCTTCCACATAATAAAGGAATGAAATCATTACAAATCAACGGTAAACATATCAAAAGCTGCTTGCCGTGAACATTTTAACATTTTCCTTTTCTTAAATAAATGATTTGTTACATGCACAGTGTTTAAATGTAAATTCTTTGATCATAATGGTTGGGAAATGGTCTGCACCAATTCTTATCATATATACACACACGTCAAAAATTGGTTGAGTTATAAAAATAATTATTTAGTATGGATAATGAAATACTATTGGGAAAAAAATTGATTCTGAAATATGAGATGCCACAATGCTTCCAATAATAAATTCTACTTTTCCTCATTCTCAAATCTCAAGTATCCAAAAACAGATATCATCTCCGGATTCACAGAATTTGATCTGCAAATTCATTTTCTCAAATTGCCAACAAAAGTACACAAAGGATTAGAATCAAGAGAGACATTAGTAAAATTCATATATGATTCTTCTACTGCTATGGTTAGATTAGAGTGAGAGCTCTTTACAGAATTGCATTCATCTTCTTACAGCTCCTCGGAATACTTCTTCGTTTCCGTTTGAATGACAATAGAAGATCATCGTCTTCAGAACTAGAAGTGACGTCACCTTTGCCTGCATGTAACACTAAGCAATCAAAATATTATGAAGTTGTTCAAAGATATCATACAGTACAAAAAGTAGTCATCTCCTCAGATGTTCAACAGGATGATATTATGAAGCTGAGAGTAATCTGAGAATAAATTATCATTGATATACCACAAATCATTCAACAAACAGGTTATGATCATCTTTCTGAAGGTACCGTTCCTCATTTAAACCTAAGGGATTATTTGGACATAGGATTTCATATAGATGAACGCCAAGACAATCCCTTTTCAATTCAAATCATATTCGTGTTTATGGTTTTCTTTTTGATTCCCTTTTCCTCATTACAATCCAAGCTTCAAAATCCGCATGTATCAACTCTTACAACATCCTTTCCCTGATCCAAAAGAAACGTCCACTAGGAAAAGTAGCGCTGTGTATAGAAACAGATGTCCCAGAATAAGTTGATGCTAACATCCAAAAACGTTAATACTAGCAGCAATAAAAAGATGGAACTAAGTGACAGATGCCGTCATTGAATGTATACACACAAACATACAAATAGATGTACTAAACAGGGTAACACATATACCTGTATGTGGAACACATATTTAAGAAGCAAATTGAAGAACAAGACCAAACCTTCCGATCTAATTGTTGCTTTTTCAGGACGACTTTCTATGGATTCTGATGGATCTATAGTGTGGTAACCATGATGCTTGGTAGATATCGTGATTAATCCACTTTCAACCTCCTCCTCTGGCATCTCACACACCCCTTTAAATGGGTGAAAGCAACAGAACCTAAAACCAAAACATGACTTTGTTACTCCAATCCAATACATTGGAATTACAGATAATGATATCTATTTGAGCTTGTTAATTATATATGCTTGCGAATACACACACATGATCCACCGTTGGAGCCAGGTATAAGTTCATGCAGCTCGGAAAATACTATTTCTTTAGAGAACAAATGAAATAAAATGAATGTAAAAAAAATAAAAAATTATCCAGAGTTTTAGCAGAAAAGTCACTGTTCCATTATGTTTAGTTGTTTACTGAGTAAATAATGTACAGCATGTGATAGTTCTAAATTTGAAAAGGGATTAGTGAGGCTGCTGCTTCTTTCCATAATAGGATCAGCCTCATAAATTCTTAGTATCTAAGCTATAGCAAATTACAAATGTCAAGAATACACAAGCATGAATGTCTCACCCTACTACGGTAAAATAAATAGTATTGAAATCATCCCACTTTATTAAGTTGTATATGCAACTGATATATTTTTAAAGCATAACATGATATGGAAAAAGATATATTACCATTCATCAGGTAATGCCTTGCTGTCAAAGCCATGGCTCAACTTCCTCCATTTTCTGCATTTGTAACACTGCACCCACTCATGATCAGGTTTGTAGTGGGCTTTACCCTTTTCCTGCACAAGAAACAGAATCCATGTCAAAATGAGAGAAGAAAACCCTAACAAACCATGCCTAGAAAAATAACCAGGCGGATGGCAAATAGAAACAGCAAAGCAAAAGGATAGATTAGAAGGCAAAGACTCTAGAATATAAACGTCTAAATGATAAGTTACAGGACATGGATTTGAACAATCGAAAAGTTATAGTTATGTGTTAAGATTATGCAAAGTGTGGCATTCCATGCATTTCTTAATGGTTCAGACACATTATGGGAATATGTAACAAGTTCAAACAACAGTCGAAAAACTACATAGATTAGCTATCATGCCAACTATTATTTTCTCTTATCAAAAAGTGAAAATGGATTACCAACTGAATCTTATCAATGTTGTTGTCAATATATTCATCAGCTTTTTCACCCAGCCACTGCTCCAGTTCAGCATAGGCTTCACAATCTTGGAACCCTTGCTTGTTGTTGTGTACCCAGACATGACCATTGACATCATCCTGTCACAAGAATGGAAGAGAAGCAAGGATGCAATCTGAGAGACTTGTTTATGCTTCAAGATCAAATTGATCACAGTGAAAATCCTTTGCCTATAACATGTCAGATAGCATATACTTATGTTTATATACATGACCTAAAAACCTCTGGTAAACAAGAAAACACTCTTCGTCCAATTAAAAGATGGGCATATATCATGCAAGACCACATCAGAGTTGCACAAGCCGGTGCTAATTGCTACCCATAATAGCTTATCATCTAACATCACCTGGCCAAATTGAAACTTAATGCTTACAAGCTACATGTCTCATCATACTAACGGTCGGTTTGAGCTTTAAATGATCAACAGAAAGGCTAAAAGTAACATGCTGAGATACTGTAGTTTTTTGCTAATCACAGAAATGGTGATCAAGGAAGATGGCAGAAGACACTCTGTTTGGCTTTGCATAACAATGGGTAAAATAAAAAGGTCTTCACTCCAATAGATACGTCTGCAGAGTCATAAAAATTTGGCTTTTGATTAAAATACACTTAATTGAACAGCAATATACAAATTATACTCCATTCGAAGTTAGTTTCAATGAAAAGGAATTATTGTTGTACCCTAAATCCGTCCAAATCGACTCTTTCATAGCATAAAATACAAAGACTTTCAGCTGTATGTTACTAGCAGATAATCAAAAAAGCCAAGCACCCCCATATTCTAGAATTATAAAGATTAGTATAAGACTCAGTCTTATTGGTGAAGATGTCTATAACAGATTTTGCAAGCAACGAGTATTAATCTTAAGATTTTTGCTGGCTAGGACTTCTGATAAAAAAAGATTAAAGATGCACAAAGTTTGATGCAGGACGTCCATATTTTTAAATTAGCTCATGTAGCTGAAATAAAAGGATAAGAAGGCCAGAGAAAAAAAAAAAAAAAAGGCATGTGGTCATTTCAGAAAGATTACCATTAAGTTAGTAACATCAATAACTCCAATGATGCCACGCCCACAATCAGCATTATGAATCATGCTTCCAACCCTCTTATAAGCCTGTAATAAAGAACTAAAGAGATTAAACAGCGATAGCAATTTCAACCTGGCAATTAAACCTGGGACCACCTAAAAGCCCAACATGATAATCCATGGATGGATCCATACATTTTCCATCACAAACAATTTTTCCTTTTTCCCAA
Source organism: Scutellaria baicalensis (assembly GCA_005771605.1). Classification (NCBI taxonomy): domain Eukaryota; kingdom Viridiplantae; phylum Streptophyta; class Magnoliopsida; order Lamiales; family Lamiaceae; genus Scutellaria; species Scutellaria baicalensis. The sequence goes on from CM016724.1 coordinate 2,808,631, forward strand.
ATATTTCATATTTGATTAAAGGATTGAAGTAGGTAATTACAATGTGAAGATATAGGATTGTAGCATGCAGTCTAACAGATACTATTCATTTTAATCTGTTCAGCATAAGAACAGTATTCAAATTTCAATTTTGATGGGAGTGGGACAGAACTGTTGTTAGTGAGTACAATGTGAAAGATCTAGAAATCGGTAGCACATACATCTAATTTAATCTTATTCAGCATAAGAATAACCATTCTTCCAGAATGAGCTTTCTTTTTCCAAAATCGTATTTAGATGACAAATAACTTTTTATGCAGCTCATGACAATATGATCGCTATCAAAGGCCACAGCATAACATCTCAAAAGTATAAGTTCTAACAGTGTGTGTTCAACTCAAAAGCATGTACAAAAGTTATATCATTGAGTAATTCAGAGTAAATTTTTTTAATAGTAATCATCATCTAGGGCAGTAAATGAGGAGACCATTTCTGACTATAACGATTTGCCTTAAGAAATAAAATCCGATAGATAATTCTTGTTCAAGAAGATATATATGTTGCATTTAGTCCATGTATTTTAATCTTCTGCAAGTGGTGGCTGATACATTAATAAACCAAAATGTGTAGGTTTCTGAATTGCTTAATTAAGATTACAGTACCGGTTGAACTAATGAACAACTGATTTGCTCTTTATGAACTTTCAGGTAATCCGCAATGCATTCAATGTGAATGGATAACGATAAATCATGTTCCCAACTTTTACCAATATGTTCATAGTGTGAGGGTAGTGGGATCTATACCATTTATGCATAAAGGAAAATGTTTCCTATATACCTTATAAGACACATGTTTTTACCAACTCATAAGAAAACATGTTTTCTACCCATTTTTCAGTTGTAGCCGCCTACCTTTTCAAAGCTTTGAGATCTCGATCGTAATCTCTCATCATGAGCATTGAGATCTATGATCTTGAAGGTGCCTCTTATACAGAACAGCTAGTTAAAAGTGCTAGACAAGAACCTGCCTTGAGGACTAAGAGCAGAGGCCCTCCCTTTATTTATATTGAATAAAGATTTTAGCACTTTCTTTAAAGGTTCATATGATTATTAAAGATGGAAATACAGATATAAGTCTCCCAAGTTCCAAGCAAAAGACCTTTCAAAACTTTGGTTTTCACACTTTCAGCCCAAAGAAGAACAAAGAGACACTGCCACTGCACAACCCCACCTTAGCAGATTTCCAACGATGCCGCAGCTGCCACCAACACTGCTGCTGCACTGCCTGTTTCCAGGTAATTTATATACTCTTTTTTTCTTTAATTCTTCCCAAGTTCCAACCACACATTTCTTGATATTGTTTGTTTCTTATCACTATTTCTTGCTGTTCACTGTCACTGTTGCTTGGTTCTGGTTTTTTTTAAACTTAATACAGGGCTCACAGTTTGGATAGGTATAATATAATGATGTTGATTAATTTTTTAGGAAAATAGAAATTTACATTATGTATTTGTTTATTTTACAACTTTGCAAATTTTCAAGATTATTGAACTCATGATATTATTTTCTTTTCTATATTCAACTATGCAGGTAAAGCAATAAAAGTGAGCAATTACCTCAATCAGACGGCCATGCCAATATAAAAATATGCCACAATTTGCTTGCTCCCACTCCAATTGAGAACGGCCGAGAGTAAGCTGAACTTCCTTTCCCAAAATTACACCATTTACAACACATGTCTTATTCAAAGATTTTGCTAGAGGACGGCTTTTGACCTATTAAGAAACTTTTTATCAATAGTAAATTTCAATCTTACATAAGATGTATGCATGTATTTAGTTGATGTCAACTAGAGGTAAATGATTAGGGCTAAGAAAGAGCATGTATCATAGAGGACCCAATAGAATAACAAATAAAATAACTAGATTTGCTCCAAGAAGCAGAGTTAAAAGCTAACATGTGGACCAAGCATTAGAGTCGAACATATATCAGACACGTTTCAGCAAAAGGATGGCTCATATGTCAAGAAAAAAGAGCTTAGAATTTTTGCTCTGTTGAGGAGCTACGACATGCATCCAGACACAACAGGGAAAAGCATGTAATGTGCAACTTCAAGCATACATTTAATGGTATACCTTCAGAAGAAACATCATATCACATGCACACACAGTTATCTACACATTAACAGTGCTACTGTGCTAATAATTATCTAATTATTACCAGTGCCCCTTGCACATAGATCTTCATCCGTGGATCCAAAAACATAACCTCCAAATATGCTTTAAGTGAATAATCCAAGGGAACCTGAAACCCAAAAAAAAAAAAAAAAAAAACAGAAAGAAAGAAGGAACACACAACTAAATTTTGTGTTTAAGATGATGATTTAAATGATTAAGAGAAACGATACATACCACTTCCGATATTTGTCCTGGACGAGATCTTCTCCTTCTCGAACGAATAAATATACCACCCTGATGGAAGGAACTGCAGCCAGCCATCCCAGTATCCCATTGCAAGCTATATGATGATCCCCACTCATCTAAATTCCAAATATAAACTTGTGTTCCAGTACCATTTGCTCCGAAAATACCCACTTTTTCACCTATAAGGTATTTATCGAATGGAGAATATTGTTTAATGATTTTCAAGTAGTATTTTGCAGAATCCTCATTCTGGACATTTCTATCCACTTCCATATACTGCCCAATTCTTTGGTAGCTTACAATGGGGATCTCCAAATTCTACAGCATAGCACAGGAAAAATAAATTAATAGATTAAGAACAAGCAACTCTCAAATTGAATTTGAACCACTGGTGACCTACGTCTTTTCCTTCATTCAGCGACTGTGATAGAAAGGCAATTGATCTGGAGTTCGTTGTCTGGGTTAGAACCAAAGCATCCTTGCCTAGCCGCATAGCCCCAGTCTGAAAAAATAATGCCCAAAGTAAAAATATTGTTTTTTGGCATGTTTAAGCAATAAATTCTCTCAATTTGGGTAAATTCATTTACCTACATTAGGTACACTAAAAGAGTTGTACCAAATACGTACAGACTGAAATACATATATTATGCATGCGTGCCATGAATATGCCAGAGCAGCAATGTATATTTATGCATTTGATTGCGTAGCAACAGAAGAGGTAAATTGAATCTTTGTTGCTCATGCTTGATGATGGGACAATCTGATGGTCTTGGTAAAGTGCCAAGATGACAAATTCCTTAGCATTCATATTGAGTGAACGGTATATGCCGCAATATTATTTTATAGGTTTTGAGAAATTAAAGATTTGGTAGGCCAAAGTCTTGGTGATAAGGTGAGTTGATGCTAACATTTTTAGGGATCTGGGAGCTGTGTATATTATGTATGATTTACTCTAAGTAAATGAGATGATAAAATTTTATTTCATAATTCTACACTTTAGCCTGTCCTATAAGGAGTCAGTACTTATGTTTTCAACCATAAGTCAATCTTATTGACCTTGCTTGGTAGTAATAAAATATGAACCATCTGCAGCAGATTCTCACATATTACAGAAGAAGGATTGATAAAAACATCTATAGATATTACTCCTAACTCTGCAATACATGTCACAGAGCTTGCACGTAATCTCTTATCAATGAGTAAATTGTTTTAAGATGTTATTAGTTGTTTAACCTTCAAATTTCATTGTGAATTTCAGGACCTCAGGGAGGATGATTGGGACTGCTAGGAGGATCAACAGGCTCTAAAAGTTTGGTGCACATTCCTCCAGTATATTAAAGTTTTAGGCTCTAATAGTACGCATTCATTTTGTTTTTTTGTAAACAAATAAATTTCACATCGCAGACTAGGGCATTCAAGTATTCCTTAGGACCTTATCTAATAAGAAAGTGATAAAAAAAATCTAGTTAATACTTAATTCATGTTTCAAATGAAAAGGAAACGATAACATATCCTGTCTTAAGAGAAAAGAATCATAATTTACAGAATACAACCTAACTACTACACATGCAAAAGTTATAATTCCAAAGTCAAAATATCCAGTGAGACATTTATGAATGAGTTACAAAGATGACAGAGAGTTGAAATCATAAAGATTAAATGCTGGTGAAAAGTCATTCTATTTTCAGAAGAATACATGACATGCTCAATGAGGCATCTCTTTAACTATCTTATTGTCAATCAAACATAAAAGCAATCAGTATTTTAGTGAAAAGTCATACCTATCAACTGAAACAGTATCAAAAAGAAACTGGAGTATGAAGGTAAAATACCTTAAATCCAATTCCATATCTTCCAATATGTTCTGGGTCATCAGCCTCAGGTTGCCCATGGCCAAAGGATATCATTCTTTGGACATCTGCATGACTCATTCCATGGCCATCGTCTATTATGGACAACATTGGAATATCTTTGCCAGAAGTTTTAGAATAGACCATACTGATACACACTTCCAATCTGCAAAATACAGAAATTAATGCCATATAAGTAAACGCAATCAAGTCCTGCAACAACGATACCTCCCATAAAAACATAAGAACATCACAACCAACAAATGAGAAGAGGAGGAAGTATAAAGTATTGAGAAAAAACAATAATGATATTTGGGTCTCTGATTTCAGAGTAACTGAAGTTACTATAAGCCTCAAGTCTTTGATTTAAATAATTTTAACAATGAGAAAATAAAAAGACTATATAGACCTACTTGGTGGCTTTGGCATCTCTTGAATTGTCAACAAGCTCAGCAATAGCACCAAATATCCAGCTTGAGTGCGCTTGACCCAGTGTTTTCAAATAACTGGGATGTGCCGTCACAAAGTTTCTCTCAAAGGATCTATTTGGTCCATCAGAATTTCCTGATCCATTACTATGTTTAGATTTCACATCACGACAGTGATTTCCATTTACTTCTTGACGCTGTTTGACAGCAATCTTATCCTCAATTAGGTCAGAATTTGACATAGCAGCCTCACCACCCAGCAATCCGATTTGAGGTGAGTTTTCCAAAGTAGCACGGTCTGCTTCGGTGGAAATATAATGTCAGGCAAGAAAAATGATATTTAGTTCCTTTTCTTCTTCAAGTCATATGCATTCATCAGCTTAGAAGATATGAATGATATTATGGCTTTGCTCAATAGCATTTTGATTTAACCTGTTTCTCTCTAAAGAGGTGGAGCACATTCCAGGTCAAAAAACTGGCAGGTACATGTTCAATTTGAGGACCCAAAGTAAAAACTTGCTCGCATAGATCCATAACATGAAATTAACAAAAGGAAATTTATTCACACAGTACATATTCTGATATAGAACTTCCAGAATAGGAATAGATCCATTCACTGTTCTTCCAGCTGTTCTAGATAACAACAGTAAGTACATAGTTTAGCATGACAAAATAATGCATTAAATTAATTTTGTTTTTGGATTGCATCACTTAGTATGATTCTGAATCAAAGAGATAAAGAGAAATCTACTCCATGAAGCCCATTCAGCAACAATAATAATAATCTACAAACTTTCTAAATAACTCAAAAGAAATCATGATATTTTCACAAGGCGTTGGATCCTGTATATATATCTTCCACAATTAGTGCCACAGAATCTCACAAAGTTTTCTTTCATAGATAGATTTAATAATTTCAGGATTTAATTGTCATTTGATTTTGATAAAAATATATCATACTAACATTTTTTTTATTGTATATATTATACTGATTTTTATCCCACTTTTCAACTATTATATAAACATTCTGATAAATTATATTCTCACCTTCATAAATATTAGATAAAAAAATAATATAATTAGGTATCCCGTAAACTGGATCGATATATTCCCGAATCAGTTACAAGTTGTGAAGATGAATCTTGTCATGTAATAAGACTTTCTTAACTTTTCCATATTTATCCTTTTTTTTATTAAATATTTTGGAACAAATAGTTCCAGAATTGAGGAGCCTTTTTTCTTCTTTTTTCTTTTTTTTTTCTTTTAATCCAAGCTAAGAAACTCTTGTTCTACAGCAATATTAACGCACTTCCTCTTCAGAGTATATAGTATGAAGACAACAGAGGCCACACCCTATTAGTGTATTACAACTAACTGAAACAGAGCAATGAGGAGGAGGACAAATGATAAAGCTTACCCAATCCATTGGACTTCAGAATAGGACATGCACATGGTGCTCTCCCTCTGTATAGCACAGTAGCAAGGCCAAGTTTTAAGTCTTCCTGGGCAGGGAGTATGTAGACTTCATACAATCCCAGGTCTGAAATAGCAACCTTGAAATATATAACACGCATTAGGGATATCAGAAAATAATTTATTCTATTCATTACAAGATTACGTTTCCGGATAGCAGAAATAATGTTAGCTACAAAGCAAACGGGGAATAAAATAAGGGTAGTTTATATTAAATTCAAAAAAAAAAAGCACATTTTTTTGAAATAATTCCAAATAAGAGAAGGAAACAAAATCATATGCTAATTATGTTTCAATAAATAAATCTAAAATTCCCAGTCAACCATTCTACAGCCGAAGTTCCATTTTCTAAGATGAATAGTGATGCTACCTAACCTAAGATTCTCTATCTAACTAACTCCCAAATGAACAAAAGAACTGCAAATCGACATTAATTTTAAGAAAGTTAATTACCCTTTCATTGCATGAAAAATTAGTAAAATAATTTTCAGAACACTAAGATATTACCCTTTTATACTTCTGTAGATGATGCAAGAAGAGCCCCCACTCTCTCTCCTGATAATTATCTTCACAAGCCGGACTTAGGGAAAAACCAGGTAATGCTGATAGAAAATCAATCTTCACTTTCCTGACAATGGAATTTACTTCCCATACTGTGGGCCTGAAAAATATTTCTTTTGAAAAAGTTTGCATATTTTTATAAGCAAAATAATATGGTTTGAATATTAAATGCAAAGTGCATAGAGTATGACAAGAAGCAAAAGCAGTCACATAATATATAATGGATACTTTTGGCCTTACAAGTGTTTGCAATTGCACACAGAAGAGGAATATGCAAAGACACACTAAACACAATGGTTAATGAATTGGAATATCCTTAATGGATTTCACAGCCATAGATTTTAAAATTATGAGAACAACAAAAGGCATGCTTCTTTCAATAATGATATAGAGAAAAAGGTATACATGAAGGTTCCTTCAGGATCTAAAGATAGCTTCGGAACTAATATCTGTAAGTTGAGAAAGTGGTTATTTTCACAGAAACAAACACCTGTAATCTCTCAAAGAAAATATATCGTGGAACTCTTCAAGAAAACATAGATGATTGGCATAAGGATCATTTGCTACAGGAATGATTGGCTATACCTTGAGGAATCTTAATGCTAAACTTGGAGATAACAAAGTGGTATACCAGTGCATACTGATAGACAAAAGGGATTAGTTGGTAAGTAAGTTGCATTTCCAGTGAGTGCATTGAGACTTGAGCCAATTTATACAGGCCCCTTGTGAACATCTTGATGCAGTTTATCTAAGTACTTTAGATGGTATCTAGGAAAGGATTATTTTTAAGGAATAATGGGCACAAAAGTGTAAAGCTTATGTAAATGTAGATTAAGCAGGATTTATCACAAGTAGAAGATCTACATCAGACTTTTGTTTTCGGAAACTTGGTAAGTTGGATAAGAAAAAACTAAGTGTCCTTGAAAGGGAGGACAAAAGACTCGAGTTTTTTTTTTTTCTTTTTTTTTTTACCTGGAGAAGGAAACGAATATTAAAGAAAAGAAAGATGGAGAAATGAGAGATACCTTAAAATGTTACTACACCCCAGAGACCCAGGACCAGACAAGCTAAAACGCCAACAAAAGACAAAGGATCAAACCTCACACCCTTACACCACTAATCCCAAAGCCCTCATCAAGTCAAAGATACAAAAACCTTTAAAACGGTGACTGGAGAACAAAAGAATTGAGAGTTATTGTGCCTAAAACGAGTCATCCAAGAGTTATCAACATGGGAAAGACCTTTTGACCGTTAACACCATAATAGAATACCAAATATGAGTTCTCTCAATATTCTGAACCCATGAACAGTGTGTTCATTTGATATTTGTGGATTGTGCATGTTAGGCAAGGAAATATCACAATTATCTAATTAGATAACAAACCAACAGAATGGTTCCCTACAAAAATCGAAACACTTATACAAAGTGACATATCCAAAGTAGATATCATGTGCAAAAGAAAGAAATATCATGTGCAAAAGAAAGAAATATCATGTGCGAAAGAGGGAAGAATTTTTCTGTGGAAACATACAGTTAATGAATGTCAATTTTCAGGACCGAATCAGTTTACTTAACCTTGGAAGGTCAACTAACTCTCTATAGTCATGGAATTGACAATAAGAGACAATATTCTTTTATTTTTTCCTTTACTAGTCCTAGAGTTACTAGTATGTACCATTGTACATATATGTACATCTACATGTATCATCTTAAGTATGAACACATGTGAATACCCCACATGTTTTTTTTTTTCATATCATCAAGCAATTGAGATGGCAAAAGGATAAACCTTGAATGTTCAAACAACATCTATTTGTTATATAATCTCCAGAGCTGAAGAGACGAAGAGACTACTGAGTATATATATATATATGCAAAAGAATAAGCACATGGTACCATATATTGAATACTACTCTAATAGAAATTCATGAACCATAAGCTGCAGAAGGATGGCAATAAATGCTCGTATTAGAAAATCATTAAAAAATACTATAACAGAAAAACAAACAAATCAGTCTTGCAATTTTACTTCCACACAGAAGTACCCATCAATGCAAACTTTGAAGTTCAAGGATGAATCAGTAGATTTAGTGGTTGTGAAGTAACGTACAATTGAACAGGTGGTTTATCACATGCTCCACGACTTATAATTTTGTGATCCTTAGTAAGTTTAACTAACAGTTCGGGACAACCTGCAAAACATTGCCTCGAAAAGTTAAGGATAAAGGTACCACCAAGGTACACAACAATTTTGTACAAATCTATATTTTTAGAAAAGCACCGACATAAGATTGAACAAGTGGAGGATAGACGATTTAATAGAGATCATGAACGAAAATCAAATACAAAACTACCAAATCCGGGAGACTGGGTTCAACAAGACATTTATGGATTTGTTTTATTATTATGTGGTTTTTTCCTCTTATTTCATGTTCTAGTCAATATGATATATGTAAAATATATGTAAAATCCACATGGCTGAAGAAGAAGAAGAACAACAACAATGATCACCTTCCTTTAATTCCGAGCAGGAATCTCCCATTGTAGCCCCTGTCATAACATGCAATTAGCCGGAAAAGAACATAGGTTACATTATTCTTCTCAAAGCATAAGGACCAAAGGGCATAGGATAGAGGAATTTCTACTTTAACAATACATACTGTTAATCACTAATAATAATAATATAAACGAGTCGATAAAAGATCTTCTATAAACACTTCAGAGTGAAAGCACAAATAAGTAGCAACTAAATTGATTACATCTATGATGACCAGTAATATACTGCATCTACATGTAATGTGCATCAATGCTTAATTTCTTGACACTTAATAGTCATGCACTACACTCAAAACTTATAGAGGCAGAAAATGATGCCTACAAGCAAAGTCTACTTTGACAACAACAATAATCACCAAAGAAGAACAGCAACCAACCGTTGAGAAGAAGTCCTAACACTATAGCCGACTCTTGTGACACTTGAATTGTTACTCTTAATGTTTCAATCTGACATAACACAATATGTAAGTTACAGATTGTAAATAATCATCTATTGGAAATGTTAATGGAATTTTTTCTATTGTAACTTGCCGCACAAATGCCTTAAGCTCAAACAATTATCAAATGTGGGTACATAAGTACATTACTTGACTCAACGATGCATCAGTTTAATTTCATCAATAGATGTTTGTGGAAAAGTGACAGTAGAAATTTGCCTGTAATTGGTAACACAAAAACTCCCAAGTACTTAAATACTCCACAAAGCTCCAACAGTTTTCAGAACGTGGGTACATTACTTGACTCAAAGCTACCACAACATCAAATGCAATGTGATTGTGTAATTAAGAAAAAATAATAGATTGATACAGAATAAAATTAAAATTGAAAAACATTAAAGATAAATGAGCAACAACATCAGAACTACCATTAAAAACAAAATACCCCATTCAACATCAACACAAGGGAAAAAAAAATTCAAAGGAAAGGCAACATAAGGGGACCACCCCGGATTTGGTCCCAAAAGTAAAAAAAATTCATATTATAATATAAACCAAGGGGCCCAAATTTTAAGAAGCAATGAGCAAATCTTTACAAAGTAAGTGGAGGCAAACTCCTATAAACTAATGATATAAACAAAAAAATACAAGGAAAAAACACATTACAAAAAAGAACATTCTCAAAAGTTCGAGAGCGAAACCCCCTCCCGGTTAAATCTAGAAATAGAGCAGAAGCACTACAATGGCGTCGAGACCATGCAACCAAACAGTCAAGACCACAAAAATCGTTTTCCCACATAGATGAAGCTTTCAAAACACTCAATACCCCAAACAAGTTGCCTGATCACTCAACCCAGCGCAAAACAAAAACAGGAAACAAATATGGCAGTGATAACTGATAACTAGTCAAAAGTCGCCGAAATAGCGCGAGTTGAGCATAAAATACCTCCTTGCACAAAACAAAATCAAAGCAACAACAAATGCTTTCTCTTTCTTCGCATCAAACCACGAAACATAGGAAGGTCACGCAGAAGCAAAATCAAGTCGGCAACGAGAAGAAGACGATCATTTGCTTCAGCGTATAGCGTGTCTGCCTTATACTTAAACGACAGTGCTATTGAGCAGCAGTGTGTGATTTTGTGTACCTGCTGAGAAATCCCGCTCAGAATTCCAAACGAGAGAGAGAGAGAGAGCGCACTGTGAAACTGAAATATGATTCCCTGTCTCTCAGACTTCTTGCACCATTGTAGACCAACAAATCTTATCTTATATGGTTCTATGGGCAACTAGTTTTGTACCCATGCGATGCACGGGATAAAATCTATATATATAATAATAAGGTTGCAACTCTCCAGAGCTCGATACGTCATCATTTTGAAGCTTTCTTAAAATGACATGTGTCATCCACATGTCATCCTTTGTGTCATGTAGAATCTAAAGAGTCAAAAAATATGAAAAGTCATTCCACCTCTTCATCCTTTTATATTGTGTCATATAAACTCCAAAGATTCATGTTGCATTTAACGGTGCGAAGAGTGGTGAAGGTGGCTGTTAAAGCGGTGGTGGTGGGGCGGCGAGGAGAGAAACATGGATGGTGATAAGTTCTGTTACATGCTTCATACCCATTTTCCAAAGAAGCGTCATATTTGGCCTGTGTACCCTCAGGTAAGGTCTAGGAGTTGTTATAAAAAAGATTCAAGACTCAATTTTTTCAATGAAAATTTTAAAATAAAAATTTCAAACCAATCCCGTGCATAGCACGGGCATTCTCTAGTTTTATAAAATATAATTATAATATTTTTATTTGAGATTTGGAAAAAAAAAAAGTATATATAAATGTAATATAATGAAATTAAGTAATTTATATATTATATATTTTAAATATTTAATTGTTGGAGATAATCTCTAGGTACGCTAATAAAATAAGATATTATAATTTTAAACTTATTTTATATATAAATAAGATGGATATGGATTCTATAGAAATTATCACATTTCAAGTACACTATTCAAGATAAAGGAATAATGTTTACGTAAACAAATCACAACATGAAAGCTATGTTCTATATATGATAGAAGGAATAATTCAACTGACTACTTTTAAGCATGTTATCTTTAAAACAAATAAATTCTATGATAAAAATCTCAAAACATAAAAGAAATATAAAAACAAAATATATGATTAATTTCCAATTATTTCTAACCCAAAAAAAAAAAAACAATTTACCTTGTAATGTAAATTTATAGTCTTCTTTATCACTTTTCCATGTAAGTTTTCATTCAGGTTTCTTCACGAAATTTCTGCATAAAGTGTAAAAAAAAAAACAAAAATTACATTAATAATAATCCATATATATGCAATACCAATAAATAAAATATTCATCTCCAAATATGAATAACGATAGGACCTTTAATCGTTAAGAAATGATTGATAAAGTCAAAAAATTATTAACCGTTCATCCAAACTATATGATGTAGATCAAATAAAAATCATGACCAAATAAAATAAAAACCAAAAAAAGAAAAAAGAACACAATCCCATGAGCACCATTAAAGCAAAAGATTTGTATTGCAAAATTTGAGAAATTAAAGAGAAAGTGTGAGTCAATTCTAAGTTTTTTCTCTCATATTTATAGTGCATAATTTGTTCATTAGATATGGAATTAGTGCATTTTGTATGTTATAAATTTAGCTGCTTCCTAATTTATAGATTTTTTTCCCAATTATAATGATTGCAAATAAATGTTCAGTTTCTAATTAATTCATATACATGAAATCAAATCACATCATTCACAATCAATGTGTTTATTGATAAAATCAAAACCTTTTATTATATTACATTATGTTATACATTAAATATTATTTTTATTGAATTTTATTATTTACAAAATAGAAAATTCTGTTCAATATATATAATATATAAAATCAAGATCAAGATAATATCACAATCTTATTTGTTTGCTCATATTATTGTATATTCAATTTTAATAGTGAAATTTAGTATGGACTTATTTGTATCTTATTTAATGGATGGAAACGATAGCATCAACATTTATTATATTTTTAAAATGACATTTCAAATTATATTAATTTTAAAACAAACCAATATTTCTATGTAATCGATGTCAAATAACTTGATGTATAAGTCATTAAGAAATTTTTATATAAAATCATATGGAATGCTTAGATGAAAAATCATTTAGTTTGCATCTATAAAATAATTTAACATTTTTTTAAATTGAAACATATTAAATTAACATTTTTATTAAATTGAAACATATTAAATAGAAGAAGGATAGCTAATGGCAATATTTTTTTTTTTTCCCTAATTTGTTATAATATTCATCCTTATATGTAGAAGTTAATGAGGCAATTGACTTTTTTATTTAATGGATAAACATTATATCTTTTCCATAAATATCAAAACAACTTTTGGGTGGAAAAATTATTTAAGGAAATATTCTTCTTCATATATATATATATAAAGATAATGTCACATTATAGAATATTAATTAATATCATAATTAATTAAATATGATATTCATTTTATTATTACATATGATTTATTATCAAATCAAGTGGAGTTCTTTAATTTCTTTCTATATGATTTATTATTACAATATATCTTTTAATTTTTATATTTAGAATTATTTAATTGTTGACTTTATGTTTTATGTAGATTTGGTTATCAAGTGGCGAATTAATTTTTATATATCTACTCCTTTATATAACAATTATGTTTTATACGTCAACAAAATTACATAAAATTGTATCTATATTTTGGTTATCTTTTTATATATTATATTATTTTGTAATGATAAGAATTATATAATAAATATATTTTATGTATATATTCACATGCATATTAAATTATATATAAATATATATTAACATCGAATGAATAATTGTTTTATTATTTATATGATATTATGATTATGATATTATATGATGTAAATCATATATATATATATATATATATATATATATATATATGTATACATACATTGCTAAATGATATCATAAATATATGAATAGAAATTGATAATTAAAGTCGACTTACCATATTGACAAATATGGTAATTTTATTATATCATATCACTTCCTTAAATAAATAAATATATATATATATATATATATATATATATACACACATCATCAATCATGTTTTATTATTTATCATTTAACATTTATTTTACTAAAAAAATCATTTCCAATTTTGGTAGGGTGTTTTTGGCAGGAAAATTTTAACATTACTATTTGAGGAAATGTTTGTGTTTTTATATATATAAAGATTTTATACACAATCCAGCCAATATTAAACGTAACTCATTAATTTAATATAAAATAAAAATAATTATAAAAAGACTTAAATACTCTTACTAATTATTTTATATAAAAGTGGAAATGTCCCACTTTAGCATATTTTGTTAAATATTTGACCAGAATAGCACAAAATTGTAAGATTTGACCAATCTACCACATTCCTTATAATTTGTGACCAAAATACCACAAATTGACTTTTAGTCAAAAGACAGCACTGACATGATGGTGACTGAAGACAGTACTTTCAGTACCTAAAGTGGAAATAAATTTAATTTGTCATGTGTAATAACTCTCTTATGAGTTACTATTTACCTTTTAATTTTTGTCGTGTGTAATAAAGTGGATTTTGTTTTCCTTTGACTTACTATTTACCTTTCATTCAAATACACTTTCCATTTTGGTAGATACAATAATTTCATACGACAAAAATTTCTCCCTTCTACTAAAAATTCTCCCTTCTACTAAAAATTCTCCTAAAAATTCTCCCTTCTACTAAAAATTCTCCGAATCTACTAAAAATTTTTGCTGGAAAGTTTTATCACCCTCAGTAACAAATTAAAGAAGATTTACGTAAAAAAACCGAGAGGTAAGTCCATTTTCTGAATCTCGAATTATTTTTTACGTGGACAAAACATGAATTTTTCATCCTAAAGTAAAAAAAAAGTGTGTATTATATTTGTCCACGCAAAAGTCATGAAAAATCAGTATCCACGAAACTTTTTCTAGTGCCACGAAAATTCTCACGAAAATTACTGGGCACTACACGAAAATTATGATCTATCTTAGAATTCTGCATGTTCTTTCTTCCACGAAAATTTTACATCTGCCACGAAAATTCTCACGAAAATTGTAAGGCACTCCACGAAAATTATGATCTCCAAAATTTTGGATGTTTTTTCTCCCACGAAAATGTCACGAAAATTGTAAGGCACCACACGAAAATTATTGCTCATCCACGAAAATTTGGCAGACTCTTAGTTGCATGAAGTAATTCCTGTTTCATTTTTTTTTTACAGTTGAAAGATGAGTTTGTTCTCCGTTGTGGTTTGGTTTGGTGGATATTGGGAAGGGTTAGAGTACAAAAGTGGTTCGAGACAGGTGATTCAACTTCGAAGAGTATGTTATCAAGATTTATTTGAATCAATTGACGAAGTTGTGTGTGCTGATGAGTGGTGGGGATATGTCATCCATTCCATTGTGGAGGATGAGGGTAGGGTGAAAAGAATGAAAATCAGGAACGATTCAGATCTTAGTAGCGTATTGTCTGTGATCAATGATGTTCTTGTTGTTTATGTGACACTGAAAAGTAGAAATGTGGGAGGCTTTGGTCAGAGCGGCGAGGCAGGTGGTCCTTCATTTAATGTTGGATCATCGTACGAAGAACAAGTATGTAGAGATTATTCAAATATTCCAAGTGGGCTGCAAAACGATCAAGCATTCATGGCCTCATGGAGTATACCGAACCAAAATGATCCGTGGGGACAATTTGTGAGACAACCTAATGAGAATTTGCCGTCTTGGGCATCATCTAGTGGTAGGGTTGATTATACAGTACAGGATTGGAGAATGGATGGCCTTGACTTAAATACGTCTCCTATAGATTGTGTCCAAGAGGAAGTGCTACAAGAACAGGATTTTCATGAACATGCATATTGTCATAGTGGATTTCATGATGGTACGCATAATAGTATTATATTTAGGAATGCAGTGCATCTATTGAATATTTCTGATTTAGATTTTTTACTGCCTTTTCGTAAGTGTGTTTATGAATTTACTGGATTTTCGTATTAGTTTATCATCTTTTTACTGCCCCAATAAAGTGCATTTACTGCGCCAATGAATGACCAATAATGACTGACACCAACCCACTTTTTCAGTTTTTTAATTTACTTTTGACAGGGAACCGCCTTTTTGAATAGTCAACTGTGGTATTTTGGGCAAAATTTATAAGGAATGTGTTATTTTGGTCAAACCCTAAAATAGTGTGGTATTTTGGGCCCACATTTAAACAAATGTGTTAATTTGGGCCTGGTTCCCTTATATAAAATATATATTATAAAAATTATAATTTATAATATACATCACATCATATATCTACTAAACACACTCCATTATATAAAATATACAATACATATCATTCTTCTTCCTCAACATAACACATACATTACATGCAACTCCATTAAAACCTTTGAAGAAATCCTCCAACAATCATATACTTGTTAAAGTTGAAGAAAACGAAAAAGAACTCGTCATTATGAACAATGTCAATTGTAAAGTTCGTTTCTACCTATTTATTTTGCTCTAAAAGTAGGTTATAGTTGATCAAAAATCTGAAAATCGTGACTTCTCATCGACAAGTACAGGCTGAAATTGCTAAGGTCGGTTCGGTCAGTACTAGCCGAAAGTACTAAAGAGCTTTCGGCCAGTACTGGCCGAAACTCTATGAAAGAATTCGCCCTATAGTTGTCGAAGCTTGTAAGAAAATTTCGGCACACATCTTTTTGATTTGAATTGATATATTGAGCAAAGTATATTTATGTTGTTATTCTTTTGCATATGGATAGGAAAACAAATCAGATGGGGCGGAAATGAGAATTATTAACCAACCTCAAGAGTCGAATGATAATCCAATGTATCAATATATTGATTTCTCGGAGGAGTTCTTGACGACTGAAATTTTTTAGAGTCATGAGGAAATGGTTAGCTGGGCGTACAAGGTTAGGATACGTCTAAACATGGTTGTCCTTATCAGACGGAGTCACAGTGTTGAAAGTGGCAAGCGTGCTAGAGTGTTTTGGGATGTGAGCGAGGTGGTATGTATGGCACACCAAAGAAGAGATTGGGCTCAAATAGTTCGGACTCCGTTGAGCAGCAGCTGGTATCTTCACGAAACACCGGCACTAAAAAATGTGACTGTCCTTTCATGCTAAAAGGAGTGCAGGTGAATGAGTTCGGACATTGGAGCTTAAAGGTGGTGTGTGGTTTGCATAATCACCCAATGGGCAGGCATTTGGTCAGACATTCATTTGCAGGTCGACTAACGCCTGCTGAGGATCAGCTTGTTCGTGACCTTTCACTAAACCGAGCAAAGCCCAAAGATATCTTGAGCACCTTGAAGCAACCTTTTAAGGAAAATGAGTCTACACTGAAAACACTAGACAATGCTTGTCAAAAAGCATAAAGTTGTAGAGCATGGAGGACATATGCAGTACTTGTTGGGAAATTGAAGAAAGAGGGGTACTACCACTTGAATAGGAGATGTGAAGGTACAGATAGGGTCACCGATCTCTTCTACGCTCATCCTACAGCTATAGAGTTGTTGTGTGCATTTCCGAGCGTGCTCTTAATGGATTGTACCTACAAGACTAATAGGTACAAAATGCCCCTCCTAGAGATCGTTGGTGTTACCTCCACAAACATCACGTTTTTTGTGGCATGTGTGTATTTGGAGAAGGAGCATGAGGAGAACTATCAGTGAACACTCACTACACTCAAGGGACTAATGATTGATGATGTAGATGCGAAGGTCATAGTAACTGATTGGGAGATTGCCATCATGAATGCCCTTGTCGTTACTTTCCCCACTTCTAGACATTTGATTTGTAGATGGCACATTGATAAAAATGTCTTGGCCAAATGTTGACTTTTCCTTGGTAGGGCTGACAAGTGCGAGTGTTTCATGCATTCATGGAATATTCTGATATCTGTTGAGAATGAACCCTGATTCAACGAGCTGCTAAGGATGTTCCATCTTGACTATGCAGATGTGGAACGTGTCATGATGTATTGCATGAAGACTTGGATTGAGCCATACAAGGAGAGGTTTGTGCTATGTTGGACAAACAAGGTGATGCATTATCAAAATACAACAAGCAACAGGTACGGCCTGGCTGAATCGTGATCTCAGCCACTCAATACGAACAGAAGCCCCAGCTTGCCCAAAGATAACCTCATGTGCCTCACTGTATGACATGCCCAATAGCCTAGAGACCATACGGCCTGGTCTCTCAACTGGACCGTGACTTTCTTCGACGGCCACTGTCCTCCCACTCACTGGCAACCCCGTCAAACAAAGGACGTCCAATGTTACCGTCAACTCACCCCAAGGCATGTGAAATGTGTTGGTCTCTGGTTGCCAACGCTCAACGAATGCACATATCAAATTTTTGTTAGAAGTTTTGTCTGAAATATACCTCAAGGTGGTAATCTTCGTCGACTCAATCATGCTCATAAACTCCGGAGTGGGCGGTGGGTCGAGGGACCAAGTGGTCATCTTCGATGTATGGCACCAGCATTTAAGGATGCATGGGTCTTTCAATCCCGTTCCAAATCTCATACGCCACATGAATCTTAAAACTCGGGATAAGTCAGGGATCAACAGGACCACCGGGACAAGGCCCCGTCAACATATCATCATCTTCTTCATCAGCTTCATCGTCCTATGGATCTTTAGCTTCCACCTCCTCGTTTTGAGGCTCAGGTTCAAGCTCAAATCGAGGCTCATCTTGAATTTCAGCCTCAGCGCCCACATTCCATTCAAGCATAGGAACTATAACATCAGGAATATGAGCGGGCGTCTCCTCCTCCTTAAAAGCTCGACGTCTTCTATTAGAGGAGGTCGGTCTCACTCTCGTACAAGTTTGGCCTGCAATATTCATCATAAGAATGTACGAACAGTTGTTGAATATCAAAAATGTTAAAACGGAATCTAGGAAGCTTCGACCACTCATGGATGATGCCACTTCAGAGACCTCGACCAGTTGTGGTCGAGCAGCTTCAAGACAATTCGACCACTTCTGGTCGAAGCTTCTTCAGAGCCTTCGACCAGTTGTGGTCGAAGCTCTTCAAAACCAAACGACCACTTATGGTCGAAGCTGCTTCAAGGGCTTTGACCAGTTGTGGTCGAAACTCCTTCCATCCTCTCGAAAAACCAGGGTCGAAGCCCATTCGATTTCAAGTTCAATTTTCATCCAATTTTCAACAAATTTCCAAATTATTTGCACTATTTTTACCCTAATCTATATGCAATTCAACTCCTAAACTCATCTACACTTAAAGATAACAAGAACTTAAACTTCTAAAACAAAAACTAAGAATCGAAAGAAACTTACGACAATCACGGGAAAAATTCATTTTACGTCCACTTAAAACGCTACTGTTCATTTTACGTCCATTTATTTTTAGGGTTTCACATTTAGTCCAATTACGATCAAAATTGACCAATTTTGGTCCTTTGGCCACCGGAGATCAATTTTCCGATTGAGTTTAGCTGATGTGGCTTATCGGAGCACACGTGGTAGCTGACGTGGCTTATCTGAGCACACGTGGCAGTTGATGTGGCTTATCAGAAATTCAAAATTGGGGGCGATTGAGATGCAATCGCCCCCAATTGACCAAAATTGGTCGATTTTGGTTTTAATTGGACTAAATGCGAAACCCTAAAAATAAATGGACGTAAAATGGACAGTAGCGTTTTAAGTGGACATAAAATGAATTTTCCCCCGACAATCACCCGCGGGTCTATGCGTCTTGTCCATGCTTCGATTCAAAGTGGTTGGAATGTTGAATGATGATGAGTGGTCGAAATTCAGTGGGCTTTTTCTTCACCTCCAATGGCCAAAAAGTTCCAGCAGTTTTCGAAGAGAGAGAGAGAAGAAGAAGAAGGGTTTGGGGTGTGTATTTTGTTGGAGTGTGTTTAGAATAATATTTGTATTAGATATATATTTTAATTAAAGGGTAAAATTGTAAAGTTAAGGGGTGTGTTTAGAAATATTTGAGTTTTAAATATTTAATTGTGGTTGCGTTTAGAAATTAGGGTGTGTTTAGTATTGTTTGGGGTGTATATAAAATTGTCCTAGTTTTATCAGAGTGACTCATTGTATTTTCATACCTTATTTTTTTTAACACAATAACTTGGGAGACGTATGTTAACGTGAATTGAGAAGTTTGGGTTGTGAGTCAATTCGTCTCACGTAATATGATCCGTGAGATGATCTCACACGAGATTCACTCTTTTTTTAAATAATATTAAAATTCTTGTGAAATAGTTTTACGGATGTTATTAGTTTTCACACGAACTTTCAGCGATCATACCACAAAGCTATGTATATTTTAATGTAGCATAAGAATTATGATGATTTTTCAAACATAGTCCAGTTTTGAGTTGAAATTCTGCAATTTTGGACTTTTTAAGAATAATTTTAGAAAATCGATGAAATACAATTTTTCAAAACTGTTACACCAGGTTTCAACTAATGATGTTGTGGTTTTAAATTATTAATTCCAGAAGGTTTTAATAACTATATGATTTGTGGTGAATTTTATAAATCGGACTGATTTAGAGTACCTTCCAAACAATTTTTAGGTACAATAAGTTAATTATTAAAGCTTGTAAGTTTGGTATTTATATCCATTGTTTTAGCATGACTAACTAAGAGGTATTATGTGAATGTATGATTATTTTCATGAATTTTAGATGTTTTGTTTTAAATATGAAAATTGCGCGGCATATGCTTACGAGTGTATTTCTATCTACAAGTTACTAGCTTTTGAATCTAATTTTATCAATGATTAAAAGTGAGATTTCAACCATCTTTTAAAATTGATTTTAAGAAATAAAATGTGAGTTTATGTGTAAGGTGATGAACCATTTAGGTTTTAAAAGTAGTGTAAGAGAGTTTTATAAGTTCATAAGGTCTAAGTAGTTTTCTTTCAAATGATTAATTGATGCATGATTTTAAAGAATGCTTTAAAGTCTATAAATATTATTTTGTTATGCTTTTATGATATACATATGTGAGATGAATGATAAGTATGTTAGGTTAGATAGTTATACATGACATGACTTAATAGGTTTCATTAAGACACATTAATGAATATCAAATATAATATGTTAACTAAGTAATATGTGAAGATGAATATGTATGTATATGTATGATATAATTGAGATACAATCAAAGACTAAATGTTAACGAATGTGCCGAGTGCAGTAAGAGACGACCAGATACTTTGATAGCTATCCCCGCTTCAAGTTGAATCTCAAATGTGGGTAACTTCTACTCTCTACTACATGGTGATAATCTATATCTATATATATATAATAACAGAAGTACCTTTTGAAAATACTTATTAAAATAACTCTAAAATAAAATATTTTCGAAAACTGATCCATTTCAAAAGTACAAAAACTGATCCATTTCAAATATAGAAAAACTGATCCATTTTAAAAATGCAAAACTATATCAAAAAATTATTTTTACTTTAAAACTATATTTCAAAATTTTCCCCATAAAAACTGATTATCGAAAAATATATAGTTCATAGTTCATGTCTTTTCTCCTTCAAAAAACTGTAATTATGGATTTTTAGAAAAACAAGAAAGATTAAGTAAACTATATAGAATATATTAATAAGTCATAAATGATACGCATAAATCTATATGTAACATGGGTAGAAACTACAGAAGGGTATATGAATCACCAATGGTGTAAGAAAAATGTGGTGACAATGTACTATGTTGTATTACGTATCATGGGAGGAAGAAAAGTGAGCAATAACAATAGAGTGCTCGAGTAACTGATGAGTAATACCAGTATAGTTAATCCTCTTTCCCACGTGAAGATTGAAGATCGTAAAGAATTGGATTTAGTTCAAGCTTCTCAGCTGTTACAGCTAATTGTAACTTCCAACATATGTCTACATATAAATAAATTAATATAATTGTTCAACAGCCCCAACAAATAAATAAATAAAACATTCATCTTTAAAATCAGATACATTTTGTAAAATAAATAAAAACCAACTATCAAAAGTGGAAATAACTCCACTACTGTCAGTTTTACTCCACTATCCCCCATATTCTGCACGTCCATACAGCCCAAGGATCAATGGTTTATAAAACCAAACATAAAAAAATTCCAACATATGTCTACATATAAATAAATTAATATAATTGTTCAACAGCCCCAACTAAAATAAATAAAAACCAACTATCAAAAGTGGAAATAACTCCAGTCAGTTTTACTCCACTATCCCCCGTATTCTGCACGTCCATATAGCCCAAGGATCAATGGTTTATAAAACCAAACATAAAAAAATTCATATTCACATCCTCATTCATTATTTCAAGGTACAGGCTCACATATATACTTACATTTTATATTTTCATCACTTACTAAGTGATACTCATTTATGTTTGTCAGCATTGGAGAAAAGGCAGCAACCAAAATGGGAGTATTCAACCTCATCAAGGACATGAATCCTTCAAAAACAACATGGGCTTTGCGTGTCAGGCTGGTGCGACTATATCAAGTGCCTGTTATAGGAAAAAAGGAAGAAATTTTCAGAATGGATGCTGTTTTCCACGACAAACAAGTAAGTAATCACTGTTCAAACAGATTTCATATTACTTCTCAAACTCTTTTTTTGTTTACATATGCAGGGAGACAGAATTCATGCAACGATAAAACGGTCTTTGATGGATAAGTTTGATGGTGTGCTAAAAGAGGGTCATCTATTTGCCGTTAGAGACTTCTTTGTAGCACCAAACAATATGAAGTATAAGACGACCAACAACGATTACAATATAATATTTTATAAGAAAACTCACGTTTTTGAGTTCTTTGATGATGCATTCCCAATATCTCTTTACCAACCCAAGCAATTCAAGGATATATTAGCAGCTGAAAATGTGAATGAAAATCTGCTTTTCGGTATGTTGTTGTTCGTATCTCAAAAAATAATCTTATTAATTAAATAACTAATATTCTGTTTTTTTTTTTCTCTTTTAGATATGATTGGAAGATTAGTAGATTCAAATACCTTTGGTTTCACTGCTCCTACCAAAAGGATTGACATTCAACTTGAAGACCTTGAGTAATGTCTTATAATTTACAATTTACAATGTTAGTTATCTTATGTACTAACCACTATGAATAAAAATATAAAGGCAAAACCGTATATGGTGCACATTGTGGGAAGAGTATGCTGAACAAGTTCTACCACATCTTGAGGAAATCACAAAAGGAAACACAATTGTCATTATCCAAATGTGTAGGGCCAAAAAAATGGAACGTAAGTTTTGATATCTATATCTATATCTATATAATAATAATAATAATAATAATAATAATTTTACACACCTACATTTATCTTATAGTAAATGAGGCTGACAATTTAAACTATGCAGGTGATGTGAAGGTTTCAAACACATTTAATGCGACAAAATTGATTATAAATGGAGAGGATGCTGATTTCGCTGAATTTAGGAAAAGGTATTCAGCAATACATTTATTAATCAATTACATTTTACAATATAAACTACTTACATTATAAAGTTATTGTCATAATTCTTAAAATACACTTATTTATTAGGATGAATGAACATTGTATTGGTCATATAACAAGCACAAGATCTTATTCGGCAAATTCCAGCTTTGATGAGTTCTCCAATGGAATTGCAAATGTGAAAAAAATTAGACAACTAAGTGAAGTGAAAGAGGTAAAGTTTATATACATTTTTATTCAGTCTTTTCTTTTTATTCATTGTATTCAGCGATATATATACCTACTTATAAGGGCTGATTTCTTATCATTATGATAGGCTGGATCATATTGGGTTTACTGCACAATTGCTGACATCGAAACGGAAGGAGAGTGTTGCTACTTTGGATGTAAAAAATGTTCTAAGAAATTAGAAGGTGATGGAGATAACTTATTCTGTTCAAAATGTCAAAAACATGGTGTTACCGGACAATATAGGTAAATAATCTCATATAGTAAGTCTGTTTAAACATGTATTCTGTTGTACACTTTAAATTAATTTGTTTCTCCTCATTAAGGTACAAAATTCAGATTCGTGTCCTTGATTCGACCGGTAATGCAAGATTCTTACTATGGGATAGAGAATGCACTCAACTTATTGGAAAAACAGCAAATGAACTGAAGGAGAAGAATGTATAATGCTAATCTCAATTCTCTCTTTCTTTTTACTTTTAATTATTCATTTAAAAGGTATTTCATGAACACTTAAAATGCTTTCTGTTTTGCAGGTTCACATTTTGGATTCTTCCGTAGAAGAAATTGATGCATTGACTGAGCTCAAAGTTCTATTTAAAATCATGATCAAACCACAGATGACACATAATGAAAAAGATGCATACACAGTGGTCAAACTTACTCTTGATCAAAACATAATCTGCAAGTATTTTGATGAATACAATGAAAGTCAGGTAAAAGAAAATCATGCCATCATGATTATCTTATGTTAAAGCCTTACAAAAAAATGAAGGAATTCCTAATATATTCTGTCTACTAATGCAGGAATCCGACATGTTGTCCAAATTAGGAAATGCAGAAAATGAAGTTCAGAATGTACGATTGCAATATTAAAATTCATAATCGGTTAATTATTTCAACTTTTACTAAGTTATGTTTCTACCATTCAGGCTGAAGAGGTTGAAGAATCTGTGGATGAAGTAGGAACTCTTAAAGAAAGTGGAAAGATGATTACTGAATCTGTGGAAATAGAAGAAGATATGAATGGCAAAAGATCACTAATTGATGAATTTTCAAGTTCCGGAGCAACAAAAAAACTTAAAAGGGTGATTAAGAAGGAAAAGAAATAGAGGTGCAAGCATGACTGTAGACATGTTGATTACTATGAACCGTTAACTGTAGTTTTTATAAGGTTTATGTTGTGGATAACAATATTTAATTCTTTTAAATATTCGTATTTTTATGTTCAACGATTATGATATATTTCATTTTTATTATTGCTACTAACAAACATATTTTTATCAGTCTCTTCATACAATAAATCAGCAAGTAAAACATATCTGAAAAATTTGGGGCTGAAATCAGCGAGTAAAAGATATCTGAAGATATCAAAACAAATGACATCCAAATAGTTGGAAATTACCTAGCAACCCTTCCGGATGAGGTGAAACATATGATAACAGATGTCTTAACTTTAAGGGCCCCATTAACCTGTATGAGATTCATGGAGACATGAGCTCTTAACCTGAAGTAAGATAAATACTAGATGCAATACTTTCAGATTTCAATAATGGAATATATGAATGCATGTCTAAACATAAAAGAGGACATATAATATTTGCCATCTAAGCTTTTTTATAACCATGACCCTCAATTAATTAATTAATCTCTATCTACAAAAATAAAACACATAAGTAACATAACGAAAAAATGTACATAAACTAAACAAATTGAACTCCACCCTTCAGATCATACCTCAAGCCACACCGAAGTGGTTTCACTTCCTGTAAAAAGGATTTGGCCAAAAAAAATGGTGTCTCCCTTCTTCACAGGCTGAAAATGTCATAGCAAGACAAATTAGTATAGACAACAGACAACAAACAACAGACATCAGAATTCAACCGCTGAAACAAGTTACACAGCTAAAAGGAGAATAAAAAAAATAAAAGTCTACACATATAATTTACTGCATGGAGAAAATAAATTTTCATGAAATCAAAATGCAAGACTATATGGTTTAATTACAGACGGTCTAACAATAATTTTTTAACACGCGTTCTGCCTAATTTTTTAAATTTACTCAGTATCAAGATTAGCCACCAAGGATTAAACCATATACACTATATGGTTTAATTACAAACGTTCTAACATGAATTTATTTAATTAAGTGATTTTAAAAATGAATTAAATTTATGTGGATAGGTGGTTTCTAATGGCAGTTACAGTGCAATCAACTTATCCAGGAAATGTTTTCAGAAATATTCTGTTGATAACAATGAAATCCTGATTTCCTCATAAAAAAAAAACTTGATATTAACTACAATACATAAAAATTAGTGGTGTGGAGAAATTCAAAGACCAAGGAAATGCAAACAGACATTGAAAAACAGACGAAACTTACAAGTATTCGATCAACATGCAAACGGCAAAGAACAAGGCATGATTTTCAAGGTATTTTGTATTCTTAAAACCTTTCACTTCAGAATTTATAATAATAATTGTGAACAAATAATGCTCATTATTTTTTCTGTGTATTTTCATCTTAAATATCATGTTTATGACATGCATCTGCTGTAGAATTTTCTGATGTTTAGAAGATAAGAAAATACACTTATCTTTGGTGCTGTGAACTAGGTCTTCCACCAGAATAATTCGAAAACTCGAAGCGACAAGATAATAAGGCTGAATGAATATCTGCTGGTCTTTTTTATGGTCTCTGCAAAAATATTTACAATTATCTATCAACAAAGAAACAGATCTGACAAAAACTTAAAAGATAATCTCAATCCTCAAGTTCAAAAAGAAAACAACATTCTAACCTTTAAAATCATTACAAATTACAAACCTTTAAAATCATTACAAATTACAACCGACAATAAATATGAGATTTTCATAGGTACAAAAATGGATGTAGTAACCTTCAGGATAATCGTGGGCATCATACTCCTCTTTTTGTGGTGGATCTATTCCTCTTTCTTTTGCATTTTAGTGGTGCTGGGTAAAGGCTCTCGGCGGCGGTGGCCCACCAGTGTAGCCATGGACACGTGGTGCTGGGTTTTGGCTTCTCGGCGGCGGCAGTCCACCAGTGTAGCCATGGACACGATCATTACCATGACCACCATCATCGTGATAATGAAGCATGATGATGAGAATGTGAGGTTAATCAGGAAGAATCGAAGGAGATAGAGCTTCTTCCACAGGAAATTGCTAAAGATGAAGAAAGACATAGGGGAGGCTGAGAGATGGTGGAGACTGAGAGTGTAGAATTCTCTAGAGTGTGAGTGAACTAGGGTTTCTGTCCACCTAGGAAAAAGAAACATCATCAATAACAATAAATTATTGTTAAATACATTATACATTATTAGTAACTTATAAGTATATAGCATATACAATTTATAAGTAAAGAAATCAACATTTATAGAGACACATGATGATAATTATTTTTTTGTTATAAATACTCAACTAACATTATTTTATAATATTTTTTTGTGAATTATAAACAACATGTACAATTATTAGTGAAATAAAAAGGAAACGACAATCCATATTTATAATAACATAAACTAAAAATAATGGCAAATAATTTCACTAATAATTTTACTAATAATTTCACTAATAATTCTACATCTCAATATTTTTGTGTATTCATATTATTTAACCATTACG
The DNA here is from genome assembly GCA_005771605.1 of Scutellaria baicalensis. Lineage (NCBI taxonomy): Eukaryota > Viridiplantae > Streptophyta > Magnoliopsida > Lamiales > Lamiaceae > Scutellaria > Scutellaria baicalensis. The sequence continues at coordinate 2,835,822 of CM016724.1, forward strand.
TTCTTTTTGGTTGAACTCCATCTTTTTTATCTTCAATTTTGTAAAATATGTACTTTTTATTATAAATTATTGCATTTATGATAAGTTTATGAATTCACTTTGTCCTTCAAAATAAATAATTAATAAAAGACACCACCTGCTTTACACTGACAAGGGAGTGGGTCTATTTTGCTAAGTTCCAAGACACCCTATGTACTTTGCATCCCACTAATTAATATAATACATTATAATAATAATTTAGAATTCAGCACATGATTAAAAAAAGAATTATGTACATGTATTGATTAAATATATATGCAATCATATACTTCCCCATATTGGACATAAAGGCCAAACAATATTGGGCTTTCGACAATTAATTATTATGATTTATATACAAATAAAATGTAGTAAACACTATATGGTTGTATAGTTTCAGTTCTCATATGAATAATAAAGCCTCTATTAATTTATTTTACGAACTGATAAATTGAAATATAGTCTTTTAATTGCAATTTTTCAATGGTCTTCTATTCATCGGCTTCATTTATAGTCATTAATAGAAGCCCGTATTCATTCTAGGCTATGATAGATTTCACAACCCGATTTGCTGCAATTATGATATTAAAAAGTTAATGTGAATTTCTCCAAGTTTCATATTTTGTTGCTTTATTTATGTTCAAAGTTAAACTGGAATTATTCGATTTAGATTTCATATATGTATATTGCAGTTTATATATATGCATTAACGATCAGTGTTGGAAAAATAAAGCATATATACACATTAAAAATTAATATGAAATATGTATTATAGAATGTGTATACGTAAACACTTCATATATTATTAACTTTTTTTACTCTGCATTACCATTTCAAAATTATTAATTAATTGAACACATCATATAAAATATATGTGACTGATTTTATTTCTTTCAATACTAATAATATCTCTTTTTATGAAACCAGGATCCACAATAAGGCACAGGAGCACAGTATCTACATCTTCTGCCGATCAAATTATGCATATCCATCAAAATGGTATGATTTCGTTACAAAGTAGTAATTTGTATATATTAATGGATAGTCTAATTTTTAAGTACATAATTCTATTTGCAATTTTTTGTTATTTCTCAATTTCTTTTTCTTCAGAATACCTGGATCTCGGAGACGCTACATACCATTGCCAACATTGTAATGCAATGTTTTGGTATGAAGAGCGATTAAATGCAAGAAAGAATACCAATAATCCAAAATATTCAGGTTGTTGTGTAAATGGAAAAATTCAACTTCCATTAATGAATACACCGCCGCAATATTTGTATGGATTAGTGTTTGGGGATAATGACAAATCAAAACACTTCTTGGATAATATTCGAACGTATAACAATATGTTCTGTTTTACGTCTATGGGAGGAAGAATAGATAAACGTATGAATTCGGGTAATTCCCCACCAGTTTTTACTCTTCATGGACAAAACTACCATCTGATCGGAAGTTTGCTTCCAACTGAGGGATCGTCTCCTAAGTTTGCACAACTTTACATACATGACACTGAGGACGAGGTGAACAACAGAATAAAGGCGGTCCGGTAAGAAGTGTTATTGTTCAAAAATTATTTTGAATTCAAAATTTTAATATTATTTGCTACTAACTTTGTTGCATTAATATAAATTATGTAAATACATTTCTTTTTCAGAAAGGATGCACAGGATAACAATCTTCATGAAGAAATTGTCGCTCAATTGAAATCAATGTTGGATGAAAACAACGTGTTGGTTAAATCTTTCAGAATGGCAAAGGAAAAAATGGTTGAACACAGAAGTCAAGAAGTTAGATTAAAACTTATAAGAAAAAGGGTGGGTGATCCAAGGAATTACAATCTACCGACCGTTTCGGAAGTGGCGGCCTTAATTGTGGGTGATTTTGATCAATCAATGGGAGAACGAGACATATTAGTGGAGACCAGATCAGGGACCCTGAAACGTATCAGTGAATTGCACGCATCGTATCTAGGATTACAGTATCCACTGCTATTCCCTTATGGAGAAGACGGATTCAGAGAAGACATTCCATTTTCGAATATGAGATGTAACAACTCCACAGGTAGGAAAAGCGTAAGTCTCAGAGAGTATTTTGCCTTCAGATTGCACGAGAGAATAGGAGAGGTTTCTCTAATACTTTATGCAAGAAGATTGACACAGCAATTCGTGGTTGATACATATACCATGATTGAGTCCTCAAGATTGTTGTACATTCGAACTCATCAAAAACAACTGAGGTGTGAGATGTACAGTGGCCTGATGGATGCCTTGACTAGGGGTGAGACCGATCCCTCTAGGATTGGTCTTAGAATTGTACTACCACCGAGTTTTACTGGAGGACCCCGTTTTATGATACAAAACTATCAGGATGCCATGGCTATTTGCAGATGGGCCAATTATCCTGATCTCTTCATAACATTCACTTGCAATCCAAAATGGCCTGAAATTGATCGTTTTGTGAAACAAAGAAGTCTCCGAGCAGAAGATCATCCAGATATATTAGTTAGAGTCTTCAAAATGAAGTTGGACAATCTCATAAGGGATTTACGTCACAGCAAAGTGTTCGGCAATGTTATTGCAGGTAAATGTTCATTTATTATTATTATTATTATTGTTGTACATTATTATGAGTAATTCGTTTACTAAACTATAATATAACTTCAACTTATTTTTTCCTTTTCTGCAATGCAGTTATATATACAGTTGAGTTCCAGAAGAGAGGTCTACCTCACGCACACATTCTTCTTTTTCTATCAACAGAGGACAAATATCCCATCGGCAATGACATAGACCGAATTATTTCAGCTGAGATTCCAGATCAAGAAATGGATCCTGAATATTTTGCTGCAGTACGTGATTATATGATGCATGGTCCATGCGGTTCTTTGAAAAAGGATTCTCCTTGCATGGTGGATGATTTCTGCACAAAACACTTTCCGAAAAATTTTGTTGACACGACGGACGTTGATAGTGAAGGATATCCGATATATAGACGTAGAGATTTGGGAAGAACAATTACGAAGAATGGAGTTCCACTGGATAATAGATTTGTTGTCCCACATAATCGTTATCTTCTATTAAGATACGGCGCACACATGAACGTTGAGTGGTGTAATCAATCTCGGTCTATCAAATATCTATTCAAGTACGTCAACAAAGGATGCGATCGTGTCACAGCAACTTTTTATGAAACATGTCACGAAGATAATGTGGTCAGAAATGTTGACGAGATCCAGTTGTATTACGACTGTAGGTATATCTCTCCATGTGAGGCAGCTTGGAGAATATTCGGATATGAAATTCAGTACAAGGATCCTCCCATCGAGAGACTATCATTTCACCTTCCGAACGAGCAGCCTGTGATTTTTGAAGACTCTGATTCTCTTCAGTCGGTGATTGATCGACCCTCGGTTCATCAAAGTATGTTTCTTGGTTGGTTTAGGGCGAACAAGAAGTATCCAGTCCTTGCAAAACCTCTCACCTATGTTGAGTTCCCTCAAAAATTCGTTTGGAAAAGTGATTTAAGAGAATGGGTTCCAAGGCAGAGAGGTTTCTCCCTAGCAAGAATGTACTACGTCCCTCCAGGATCAGGCGATTCTTACTATATTAGATGTTTGCTCAATGTGGTTCGTGGTTGTGAATGTTATGATGACATAAAGAAGATCAATGGTGTACAGTATAATACATACCGTGATGCTTGTGTTAAGAATAATAGTTAGCATATATTCCTTTATTATTGATGTATATCTCTTCCTTGTATAGTATGATATGATCCCTATTTTTACGGATCAATTTGTTGTAATCTTGTATTATTTATAGTGGCAATAACATCAATCACCTCATTAACGGTGATACAATCTTCTTCTCTCATCCTTTCATGGTATCAGCCTGATCACCAAAAACCCTACTCCACCATGGCTGCCGCCTCCTCTGATTCTCTCCCCATTGCCACCATGATTCACATGGTGACAATCAAACTCTCCCCTACCAACTTTCTGCTTTGGAAACGCCAAGTCATCCCTATGCTTAACAGTTTTGATCTGCTAGGTTTTGTCGATGGTTCGAAGCCTGCACCCCCTTCCACTGTTTCTGCCGATTCCGGTGAGTCTGTCCCAAATCCAGACTATGATAAATGGCGTGCTACAGATCAGAAAGTTCTTGCTGTTCTCTTTTCTACCCTTTCGGAAGAGGCCATGGCTGAAGTTGTTGAGTCCAACACTTCCCGTGAGGCTTGGCTTAGCCTCGAAGCCGCCTTCTCTCATTCCTCCGTCTCCCACGCTCACCAGTTGCGTGAAGAGCTTCTCTCTCTCCGTCGGGACTCTCTCACTGTCAAGGATTATGGCAAACAATTTAAGACACTGTGTGATCAGTTGTCCGCTATCGGAAAGCCGGTCGACGAATCTGATAAAAGTCACTGGTTCTTAAGGGGTCTCGGTGCCCATTTTGCAAATTTTGCCGATACAAGGATGGCCATGACTTCAGTTCCTCCTTTCTCAGTTTTATTACATCAAGCTGTTCAGTTTGAATTAATGACAAAAGCTATGGATTCCTCTAATTCTTCTTCTCAGGTAGCCTTCACAGCATCTGCTCGTCGCTCTTCTTACAACAACCCACGTCAAACTGGAAATCAAAATTCTTCCGGCCGTTCCTCCTCTGGCCGGGGGTCATTTTCGGGCGGTCGTGGCTCGCCATCCGGAGGTCGCAGCAACTATCGCAAGCCCCGCTGTCAGATTTGCCGTGGCGAACATTATGCGGATAAATGCCCGCAATTCCTTGGTCAGACTGTCTCTACACCTGCTCATCTTGCCGAGGCCTTCAATTCCTCATGCCATGTCTCTGGTCCTTCTTCGGATTGGTACGTCGATTCAGGAGCATCGGCGCACATGACGGCTGACCCTTCCAATCTTGACAATGTTAAGCCATATTCTGGTAATGGAAATGTTGTTGTTGGTAATGGAAATTTACTGTCTATTTCTCATACTGGCTCTACTGCGATTAATAATGATGTGCGTCTTCTTGATATATTGGTGGTACCCCACATAACCAAAAACTTGCTCTCCATTAGCAAGTTAACAAATGATTATCCTATCGATGTATTATTCTCTGATCGTATTTTTGTCATTCAGAATCGAGCCACAAAACAACCAATAGCACAGGGCCACTGTGAACGCGGGCTATATGTTTTGGACCGTGGTACGCCTGCTCTTCTTGCTGCTGTTCATTCCAATCGGTCAAAGGCTAGTTATGATCTTTGGCATCTTCGTTTGGGGCATGTCCCATTTTCTATTATTTCTTTGTTAAATAAATTGGGACACTTATCAGTTACTTCTTTATTACCAACTCCTCGTCTTTGCTCTTCTTGTCAATTGGCTAAGAGCAAACGACTTAGTTTTAATTTGAATGATAAACGAGCTGCTGCTGTTTTGGAGCTTATTCATTGTGATTTGTGGGGCCCTGCGCCTATCACTTCTATCGATGGTTTTCGGTATTATGTTGCTTTTGTCGATGATTTTTCTCACTTTACTTGGCTTTATCCTTTACGGGCTAAATCAGATTTCTATGATGTGTTGGTTAAATTTCACATGTTTGTGTGCACTCAATTTTCTGCGAATATGAAACAATTTCAGAGTGATGGGGGCTCTGAGTTTGTAAACTCTCAAGTTCGCAGCTTCTTTGATTCTAAAGGCATCCATCATCGCATTTCTTGCCCGTATACTCCTCAACAAAACGGGCGTGCTGAGCGCAAACACCGGCATATTACAGAGACAGGCCTCTCGATGCTCTTTCATGCTCACGCCCCAGCACATTTTTGGTTTGATGCATTTGCCACCGCAGCCTATGTGATCAATCGTTTGCCATCATCCATCTTGCATGATAAGTCTCCTTTTGAGGTCCTCTATGGCAGCATGCCTCATTATCCTAATTTTAAACCGTTTGGGTGTCGTGTTTTTCCGTACTTGCGTGACTATTCGCCCCACAAGATTGCTCCTCGAAGTGCTCCGTGTATTTTCTTGGGATATAGCTCCGCGCACAAGGGTTTTCGGTGTTACGATCCGGGTACTTCTCGCACTTACATCACGAGGCACGCTCAATTTGATGAGTTATTTTTCCCTTTTGCTGCTTCAGGCACTTCTACTTCCCGCAATGCTCTGGACATATCTTCATTTTTTGATCATGACATTGCACATGTGCCTCCACAGCCCGCTGTACTGCCGACAGATCCTCCAACATCACCATCCGCACCTTGTGTCTCATGTCTTCCTGACATGTCTTCCATGCCGTCAGTTCCTGTTACTACGGAACCTCCTACACCTGCTGTGCCGTCCCCACATGTTCCGACACCTCCTGCTACATCTCCAGCCCCAGCTGATCCACCACCTCTCCAGCCAACTCATCACATGGTTACCAGGTCCAAAGCAGGCATATTTAAAACACGATATCCCGTTGATCTTGCCACTTCTCCGCTTCTATCTGCATTGACTGCATCAACCGAACCGCGAGGCTTCAAATCTGCTGTAAAATATCCTCACTGGTTATCCGCTATGAAGGAAGAAATGGATGCCCTATACAATAATCATACATGGGATCTTGTTCCTCCTCCTCCGAACACCAATATTGTCGGCTCCAAATGGATTTTTCGCACTAAGTATAAATCTGACGGCACTATAGAACGCTATAAAGCTCGTTTAGTAGCTCAAGGTTTTACGCAAGTTCCGGGCTCTGATTTTCATCATACCTTCAGTCCCGTTGTCAAAGCTGTAACTGTTCGCGTGGTTCTTGCTCTATCTGTACACTTTCGCTGGCCATTACATCAATTAGATATAAAAAATGCTTTCCTAAATGGCGTTCTCTCTAAACCCGTCTATATGGCACAACCCCCGGGCTTCGTTGATCCTCGACATCCCACTCATGTATGTTGTCTAAAGAAGGCGCTCTATGGTCTCCGGCAAGCCCCTCTCGCTTGGTTCCAACGATTTAGCAACTTTCTTCTTGGGCTTGGTTTTCAGCAGAGCAGATGTGATTCCTCCTTATTTTCCTTTCATCAGGGCTCGTCCATCATTTATCTGCTCCTATACGTGGATGATATTATTCTCACTGGAAATAATGCCACCATCCTCCAGAAGTTTATCTCTCGGGCTAGTTCAGAATTTGCTCTAAAAGATTTGGGAGCTCTAAACTATTTCTTGGGGCTTGAGATCACTTCGCAACCTGATGGCATTTTCATTGGCCAAGCAAAATATGCACATGATATATTATCTCGTGCCAAGCTACTCGACTCCAAGCCCGTTGCCACACCCTTGGTTGCTGGCGAATCCTTAATCAAAGAGGGCACTCCATTCTCTGATCCTACACTTTATCGTTCCTTAGTCGGCGCCCTGCAGTACTTGACCATAACTCGCCCCGATCTTTCCTATGCAGTCAATCTCGTGAGTCAATTCCTTCATTCACCCACTGAAGATCACTTCAATGCAGTCAAGCGCATCCTTCGTTACATTAAAGGCACTGTTCATCTTGGTCTCTCTTTCACTCGCCAGCCCGATCTTTCAATTATTGGATATTCCGACGCCGACTGGGCACGGTGTGTTGACACTCGTCGCTCCACTTATGGTTATTCCATCTTTCTAGGAGGAAATCTTGTCTCTTGGAGCGCAAAGAAACAACCGACAGTCGCCCGCTCTAGTTGTGAATCCGAGTATCGAGCCCTTGCCAATGCAGCTGCAGAGATTGTATGGCTCTCCAATTTACTACGGGAGCTTCGTGTCTCGATTCCTACGCTGCCGACTTTACTGTGTGATAACAACAGTACCGTCTTCCTCAGTCAGAATCCGGTTGCACATAAACGAGCCAAGCATATCGACATTGATTGCCACTTCGTTCGAGAGTTAGTCTCCGCTGGAAAGATTCACACCAAGTTCGTACCATCAGATCTTCAGCTTGCCGACATATTCACCAAGAGTTTGCCGCGGCCCGCCTTTGAACACATTCGATCCAAGCTCTGCGTTTGCTTTCACCCCACGCAACGCTTGAGGGGGGGTGTTAAGAATAATAGTTAGCATATATTCCTTTATTATTGATGTATATCTCTTCCTTGTATAGTATGATATGATCCCTATTTTTACGGATCAATTTGTTGTAATCTTGTATTATTTATAGTGGCAATAACATCAATCACCTCATTAACGGTGATACAATCTTCTTCTCTCATCCTTTCAGCTTGCTATGCCTTGGGATTATTGGAGGATGATAAGGAATACATTGATGGTATTATTGAAGCAAGTTATTGGGGATCTGCCCACTCTCTACGAGGATTATTCGTAACCCTTCTTTCAAAGGATTGTCTGAGTAGGCCCGATGACGTTTGGGAGCAATGTTGGTCTTATTTGTCAGAAGATATCTTATATAGACAGCGAAATGTCCTTAAAAATCAAGGTAACAAACAAATCTTACAAATCATTACCTCTTATTACTTATATGAAAAAATAATACGACTATATCTTTTATTTGATTATTTTTCTTCTTTTTCGTATAGATTTGAATTTACAGGAAACTGAAATAAAGAATTTGACTTTATTGGAGATTGACAAATTGTTGCACAATCAAGGTAGAAGGTTAAGAGATTTTGCATCAATGCCACTGCCAGATCTTCAAGGATGCAGTACTTATCAGAATAAGTTCATTTATGATGAATTACAATATGATAGAGCTGCACTTCTAGAGGAACATGAACAATTGGTTCGAAATCTCAATGTTGATCAACTCAATGTCTACACCACAATAATGAATGCTGTTGAATGTGATCGAGGAGGATTATTCTTTGTGTACGGTTATGGGGGAACGGGAAAAACCTACATTTGGAAGACATTATCTGCAGCTCTTAGGTCAAAAGGAGAAATTGTTTTGAACGTTGCTTCAAGTGGTATTGCTTCATTACTCATTCCCGGAGGAAGAACGGGACATTCGAGATTCAAAATTCCAATAAATCTTCATGAGAACTCTACATGTAATATCAAGAAAGGAAGTGATCTTGCCGAGCTTATGGTCAGATGCAAACTTATAATATGGGATGAAGCACCGATGATGCATAAACATTGTTTCGAGACTTTGGATAGAAGTCTTAGGGACATAATGACCTCTTCAAGATCCGATAGCTCAGATATTCCTTTCGGTGGTAAAACCTTTGTTCTTGGAGGAGATTTCAGACAGATACTACCGGTTCTACCAAAAGGCAGCAGACAAGACGTAGTGAATGCAACAATAACCTCTTCGTATCTATGGAGACAATGCACGGTGTTGAGACTCACTAAGAATATGAGACTGCAGACTCTTGGTTCATATGAAGAGTCAGACGAGTTGAAGAAATTCTCTGAGTGGATAGCCAGCATCGGAGATGGAACGGCAGGAGGCCCCAATGATGGTGTCGTAGATATTGAGATTCCAGATGATATTCTGCTGCAGACTTCAAAAGATCACATAGGTACGATTGTTCAAAGTACTTACCCAGATTTTCAAAAGATTGTCGATGATGCGTCATATCTACAGGGTCGAGCAATTTTGGTACCAACCCTCGATGTTGTGAATTCAATAAATGAATACATGACTGAAATGAACACTCGACAAGGGAAGTTGTATTTGAGTTCGGACACTCCTTGCCAGTCCGATAGGGGAGTTGATTTGTTGCAGGACATCCATACACCAGAATATCTCAACACAATACGATGTTCAGGTGTTCCTAATCATCAGCTTAACCTGAAGGTTGGAACCCCAGTTATGTTGTTGAGAAATATTGATCATTCTATTGGTTTGTGTAATGGTACGAGAATGGTTATCACAAAACTGGGAGATCATGTCTTGCAAGCAAATATAATATCTGGAGAAAATGCAGGAAAGACGGTTTTAATACCAAGGATGTCGCTTACTCCTTCCGATTCCAGAATACCCTTCAAATTTCAAAGAAGACAATTTCCGCTCATTGTATCATATGCAATGACCATCAATAAGAGTCAAGATCAGTCTCTAAATCATGTTGGAGTGTATCTTAAAAAACCGGTGTTCAGTCATGGCCAGTTGTATGTCGCAATCTCCAGAGTCACCAATCGCAGGGGATTAAAAAACTTGATCTGTGATAAAGAGGGTGAAAAAAGCAATAGAGCGACAAATGTAGTATTCAAAGAAGTCTTCCAAAATTTGTAAATGTTTATGTAAATTTTACACTTCCTTTATTTGACTTATGACATTAATAGACCATTTTATTTTAACAATCCATTGAATATCTAAAACTCATGATGCACGAAATAAATCTATCCAACAATAATTCAACATACATTTTTATCATTTATTCCCGTGCATCGCACGGGTGCATAACTAGTTAAATTAGTAAGATATGTATGAAAATTTACGGAGGGAAGCATCGTACTATAACCGGTAGGGCTTCAAGACAGGCGATGACCATAAGGACGAGAGTGTCTGGTCTATGAAGCAAGGTCTAGTGGGCAAGCGTTCCCACATTCCTTAATGTTATGTGACCTTAAGGGCGAGAGTGTCTGGTCTAATGTTATTTTTATGGTCCAAACGGGTGAGAGTGCCTGTTGAACATGTAGTAAGTGCTTTATGATTTAATTGTTCCAATGTATGAGAGAGTATTGTAATCTCACTGGGCTTCCTCTCTGGATGAATCTTATGATGTTACATTTAAATCTTTTCAGGTTCAGCTTACAACGAAGCGGATGTGTAGCCGGCTGTATGGACTCCTCTCAAGAAGTATATGTTAATATGTATGAATGTGATAGTACTTATGCCTTTTGAAAACTTCCATGTTGGTATAGTTGTTGATTTAAGATTTTCATGTGTTTTAAAAAATATATTAATGGTTTTGACTTATAAATGTGGGAAAGACACGAGTCAGATGCTTGCAAGTTTATCCCCTTTAGTTTAAAAAAAAGGCTCGTGATTCAAAATAAAGTATTCCGCTGAGTTTCCATACAAAAAACTTTTTAACCATATAAAGTCATGGTAACACTTTTTATTTCTTTTTAAAAATATAGTTTTGAGCATGTAAAGTCATGGTAGTGCCTCAATCCTCCA
>CM016724.1:2853728-3004353 GCA_005771605.1 Scutellaria baicalensis
CTCCTATTTGCTCTTTCATAGACACATCTCTACAATCATCAACTAAAATTGAGAAAAAATCATTTCCAATGTCTTTAATGATAACATTAGTAGTCTCCACTGCATCTGCACTTATAGTATTATTTTGAATTTTTGGAGAGGTTAGCTTGAGATTTTCAGGAGCATTATGCAACACAATATTGTTGATTTCTTCATTACACGAAGCAATAACTTTCAAAAGCTCGATAAAATTACCTTGATTCAACGATTCTCTGGACTCATCATTTCCTCGAAAAGCTAATTCTTGCATAATGAGATAACGCAAACAAACAATTGATTCTTTCAACCTACAACGATAATCAATCTTTGATAGTTCTGATATTTTAGAAAAAGACACTTCAATGTGTTGATCTTGATTCATCAAATCTTGAAAAGCCAATCTACATGTACTATGATTACTATTATGATCTTCAACATGCCCTCTTTCACTACTTCCCGTCGAGAAAAGGTAACAATATAAACAAAATGCCGCATCTTTTGATACACTATACTCCAACCAATCATTGAATTCATCAAACCAAGATGCAACAAATTTACGTTTTCGATTTTCATCTATCTTTTGAGGAAAATCATGTTCACATGGTTGACATAGACCTTTGAGTAAGTAAGCTCTACGAACTTGTTCAATTAAATGAGATGGATAGCTCATTATGTTAGAACATAGTCCCGGATCACTCGGAAGATTTTCCATATCAACTTCATTATCATTATTTTGATGTGGTGTTGGTTGAAGTTGAACAACAGGTGCATTTATTGAAGAGGATGATGTCTCCACGTTGGATCGTATTTTTCCAAAGTATCTTTCCATAATCTATATTTATAAAAAAAGATTGAAGTATTGGAAAATAAATTAAATGTGCAAGAACTTCCTAAATCAAAATGAAATTGATAAAATAAGTTTACCCATCTCCTACCACAATGAATTTAGTCCATAATTTCAAACATATAAGAATTTTAAACAAAATGTAAAAGAAAAAACAATCATTTTCAATTAATCAATAAATCAAACATATACAATTTAAAGCATCATACATAAATAATTATGATGAAGTATAATGCAAATAAGAGTAAATAATAGTAAAATTTACCTAGAAATTTAATGAAGAATCAATTAAGAAAAAAGAAGATATTAGGGTTTAAGTTTTGGGGAAAGAATGGTGAAATGAAATGGGATTTGGCCTTTGGAAATGAAAATCATGTCTGTGCTGGTGTTGCTGTTAGAGATGTAATTTTCATTTTTTTTAATTAAAATATACAAAATTACTGAAATACCCCTACTTTTTATAAAAAATTCAGGGAGCCCGCCTTGGCCCCATCTCCGTCCGTCTCTGATTGTCAGTAACACATTTTTTGGATTTCACAAGACAATCTCTAAGCTTAACATTTTCATGCTTTGAAAAGCCCTCACTTAACTTCTCAAGTCCAAGAATTCAGAAAAAAAAAAAAAATCTTCTCCTTTGCACTAAATTAACACATTAAAGAAAAAGTGATGTGGATAAAAGAAATACAAAAGTTAAAGAAAAGGTGCTCCCCAGTCACTATGCAGCCTCGCGAAATGAAAATGCTCATAGATGGAAATCAAAGAAATGAAGTATAATGCAATCAATTAAACACATACACAAACAAAATAGCAAGATTTTCATGGTTTATGCATAACGCGAATTTGCACTGACGACATTTATACGGCAAATTAAGAACGCGGACAATTTTGAAAACGAGAAGGTCGGAAAAGAATCAAAGGAACACAAGTAGCAGAACATACCTTCGTAGAGAGAGAAAGGAACAGGGATTTGGAGAGAGAAACGAGAGCGAATGTAGTGAGTGAAAAAAAAGTTCTGATAAGATTTGCCCCAACTTCTTTTACCCAAACAAAACTATTGTACATTTCTTTTCTTATTTATTTATTTAAAAATAGATACCCAACTAATTATAAATAAAATTATGCAATCGCATTAGCCACCGATTGTATATCCCCTCTCTCTCAGTCGCCGCCCGCCCCCACCCCTGTCTCAGACACTGCGCCGCTTCCGCCTCTCCGCTCACCACTGTCGCAGCCATCCCCTATCTCTGAGCAGTCGCCCTCCCTGGTCTCACCACCATTTGCAGCCAACGAAAACTACCCAATTCAAGAAACAGAAAATCAAGTTGGATTATGGTGGGTTGTTGATAAATATAGTCTATACATATAGATATAAATATAGATAAATTTTAGATTGTTAGAATTAATTTCACAGCCTTTATTATTATTAATTTTAATTTCAAATTAATTATAATTTTGATACTTATAAAATAGTTTTCAAACTTTTTAAATTTTTTATAGCCCTTCATAAAATGAAATTTAGATTAAAACATATTTTCCACATTTATATATCTATCAAAATTATAAATTAATTTAATTTTTGACAATGTTTAAATTTTATTATTTTCAAAATTGAACAATATCATTAAGATACATTCATATAATTTAAAATAGCTTATCGTATTTCATCTTTACTCATATATGTAAAATAGAAGATAATTTATTATATAATAGTATATACATACATACATACATACATAAATATATATAAGGTTTGTTCTATAAGATATTTAAAAAAATTAGTTTTATTTTCTCTTCTTTTCTACTGGTTAATAGTTTTGGAGGGATAATGGAAAATCAGTAATTTTGGCCAACTTTCCTGTTTTTATATAGATAGATAAAATGTCAAATCATCCACCACATCATTAAAATTTCACCTGACTTTTATTTTTATATTTATTTCCTAAAATTCCATTCACCCACCACATCATCTAAATGCATTTGAAAAATGAAAAATATATCAAAAAAATGAAAAAAAACAAAAAAAAAAGGAACAAAATTAAAAGAAAAATAAAAATCAAATCTATATATATATAAAAAGAAGACCTTCAGTAAAAATAGCAATAACTAATTTTCCCTCCCAAATTAACATACTATAAATGGAAAGAAAGTAGTTATAAGAAATTATATAAATCTTTATATATATAAAAACACAAACATTTCCTCATATAGAAATGATAGAATTTTCCCGCCAAAAAGTCATATCAAATCTGGAAATATATTTTCATTAAAAATAAATGATAAATGACAAATGATATTTGATTTAAAAAGATATATGATATATAAATGAATTCTAATGAAAATGGAATATTATCATATGATTTTAATGATGATGTATATATTTAAGGAAGTGATTGACAAAAAATATTTTCACATATAAGTCTATATGGTAAGTCAACTTTAATTATTAAATTTCAATTGATATATTTATAATTTATAATATGATTAAAACAATAATAACAAATTTATATATATATATATATATACACACACATGATTACGTTGTATGATTAGTATAAATAATGATTTTACAATAATTATTTATATATAGAAATTAATATGCATGTGAATAATATATATTATATAATTCACTCCAATATAAAAGATAATATTATATGATTTAATTTATCTTTATCTTTATATATATATAAATATTAACATTGTCATATATATAGAAATGCAGTATTTACCATATGATTTTAATGATGATGTATATATTTAAGGAAGTGATTGACAATAAATCATCATATAATCATCATATACAACATGATTACATCATATAATTAGTATAAACAGTGATTTTACAATATTTATTTATATATAAAAATTACTATGCATATGAATAATGTATATTATATAATTCACTCCAATATAAAAGGATAATATATATTTTATGATTTATTTTTTATCTTTATATGTATAAAAATATTAACATTGTCCCATATAGAAATGCAATATTTACCCATCCAAAATCTCATCCTAGATATGGAAATGAATAAAATTACATTTTATGTTCTATAATACTTAAAATATTTAATTATACATATATACATACAAATAATCAATGTATATATAATACCACTATTAACCTTACATAGTATTAACTAATTATATTGTATAAGGAAATATAATATTCCATATACATGTAAACAACAAATTTGAAATTTATGGTATATTTGTAAATGAACTTAATTGGATGATACAGTCAATCAAAGAAATTTTAAAAAAATTGCCTTAAAAAACATTACTTTCCTATTGCATAAGGAAATTATCCACTATAAATATGAGAACCAACTATGAAATTTTAATTCATGCTTTCATTTCTCAAATTCTAATTTTCTGTTCTTTCAATTTGTTTTCAAAATAACATTTGTGTCTACTCAATAGTTCAAATATATCTTCAATTTCAAAATGTAAAGCAACGCAAATCCTTAAAAATGTTTTGGACTTCAAAACTTTTCGAGGGCTTACAATCTTAATTTTTCATTTATTTTTTAATTTGTGATCAAGGAGTTTCTCACAATTATACTAGCCAAATTTTTGTTTATTTACTAATGTAACTATTTGATAAATAAAAATCATTTATTTACGTACTAATGTAATATTGAATGAGTTAAGATGTTATAGGATAATATTTTGATTGATTTGTGTTATTCAATATTTTTTTAATTTAGTTGATGAATTTTATTTTATTTTAATTTATATAGTGATATGATTGCATATTGACTATTCTTACTCTAATATGATTTTTGTTTGTTAGATTCGCCTATATGCAGGCGTTGATGAAAGAAAATTGGCTTCAATCGGAGGTAGCAAATAACTTTTGAATGTTTGGAATAGTTTTTGACTTGGTAGATTAGATGATGAAATGTGAAAGCTCACATGTTACAGAAGATTACCATACTTGGACAAATATATAGTGAAATATTTTGATGTATAGATATACAAATATAACTATTGAAACTAGAGTTGTGTTAGTTTTTTTAGAGTTATATATATATATATATATATATATATATTTGTATTTTTATCATATATATATATATAATAACATTTACTAAAAATAATTTGTCAATCTTTTGCAACCCAAAAACTTCATCATAAATTTGGAAAAAGTAAATAAATTATAGTGATAAAAATTATATTCATTTTAAAAGGAATATTTAGATCAATGACCTTATTATCATGGTTGACCAATAATTTGTGGAACAAATTTCCGTAAACAGTTTTAATTTTGAAACCTCAATTTTATTTTATTACTTTGTACCATACACGATTATATTGAGATTTAAATGTATTTTCTCATATGGAATTTAAGTATTAAATTTTATAAATTATTTTATTTAAACAAATTAACATCTACCCATAAAGGATTCACTTTTTTTATATGATAAAAAAAGTTAGAAGAACAATCATTTAAACTAGAATTAGAAACAAACTAATGTAAGCCCCGTGTATTACATTTTTTATTTTAATACTAATCAAGAATTGTAATTTATAAATAAATTTAATTATTATTTATCATTAATTTTGAGTTTAATTAGTATATAATTTAAATTTAATTGTGTGAAAAGTTTTGATTATTATTTAATGTAATTGCAAACATCAACTTTAATTAAAATGTTTTTCTAAAATTTCATAATTTACAATTTTATTATCAATCATAATTATTAGCATTTTGTTATTCAATTGTTATTATTTCATTAAATTCTCTATTATAATAAATTATAAATATTAAATGAATTGATTTAAAATTAATTATAATTAAATAGGATTAACTAGAGAGTGACATGTGTTACTCTTGGTTAATCCTTTAGTATATATTAGCGTAAGTCCAGTGTATCACAAGAGTATTGTATTACTAATTAAGAAAATTGCAAACTGAAATTCTTTATTTATAAATAATTAATTATTATTTACCATTAATTATTAGCTTAATTAGTATGTAGTTTTAGAATTTCATAAGTTACAATTTTACAATCAATCAAAATTATTAGTATTTTTTTAATTTAATTGTTATTATCTCATTAAATCATTTATATAATAAATTATAATAAATATGAAATTAATTAATTAATAATGAAATTAAAATTAAAATTCTTTAGGATTAATCAGAAAATGATATGTGTTACTTTTGGTTATTCATTTAGTATAGATATGGAAACATTGTAATGTAGTTCAGAATACTGATTCAATTGTTTCATTTAGATTATCCAAACAAAATTAACAAATATATAAATTGAAACAAAAAAAGCTCAATTTTGATTAGATATGAATTTTGGAACCTTCTCATAATCAATGCGAAAAAACTTAAATTATACAAGCAAACTAATTAATTTAGACCAAAAAAGTATGAATAGTAATGAGTATATATAATCTGAATACAATATATAACATATTGTCAACTATTATAAATTAGGGATATTAAACAATTGGTAGAAACATATCGTGATTGTTCATTTTTTATTCTTTTGCTTTCATCTTGGGGTGTATCATACCGAAAATCTCATATCGTACCGAAATGTTCAATATATTGAAATTCGATATATCAAAATTTCGATATTATAGGTAGTCATACTGTTTCGTACCGATATATCGAAAATACCGTCATACAAAAATGAAAAATATATATCGAAACTTCGATATATTGAAAATACCATTATACCGAAATGGTGATTATATACCGAAACTTTGGTATATCGAAAATACCGATAAACCGAAATGAAAAATATCATATTTATTCATTTATTAATAAGAAATTAATATATATTTTTATTTATTCTATTATTTTCAGTATTTTGGTATATTTGAAAATTTAAGAATATCATACTGATACCATACCAAGACTTTCGATATGGATACTATGTCGAAAGCTTCGGTATGTCGAAATTTTAATATTTCGATAACCTTGATATTTCGATATTTTTCCCCACCCCTACTTTCACCACATACATTGAAAATGGTCTAAAAAATTAATTTGAGATATAGGATTTCATCAAAGAAGTTAAATGGATTTCCTTTGTTTCCATGTATACACAAACTATATATATTTAAAAAAAAACATTTTCATTAATCCATTTTTGATATGAGGCCTAATATTTGAAATCGAATATATATGACAATAGAATTAAAAAAAAACAATAAGTGGAAAATAAATGAGGTGTACTGTTTTGAGATAATACTCGCACTTTTTTATTCTATCATGTTAAAAAGAAAATCAATTTTATATCTGTAAGTACAAAAAATCCACTTATGAAAATAGATAAAAGAAGTTTGAGTTTTTATATATGTAAAAATAAGATTATATTATTTTAATATATTATAATTATACTTTTAAAAATTTAATTCCGTGCATCGCACGGGTGAAAAACTAGTTAACAATAAAAAGATTTATATTTTTAAGGGTTGTGGGGTCCATTAGGTTAGACTATAGGTAGGTAGGTTATGAAGTATATTTTATCTTTTTTTCTCTATTTCATATAAATTATAATCTTTAAATTAATTATTTTTTATTTTGAACTTTGTTTTAGTTTATGAAATATATAAATTTTATATTTACATTTTGGTATGAAATTGTATTTAACAAGATTACAAATACAAAAATAAATGACTAAATTAAACTATAGATTAGGAAATAAAAAAAATAATTTTAAAATAAAAGTCTTAGATATTTTGAGAAATTAATAACAATGAAAAATATTTCGGTATAATTGTTTGATATATTTGCCAATACAAGTGGGTTGAATATTAAACTAGCTACGTTATTTAAATACATATCAAGATCTTTTAGTTATTTGATGGGATTTTTTTTAAAGATATCTATAACTGTGAATGCAAAGGACATTTGTTAATAAACATGAATCAAAAAATATAATAATATATTAATCATGATACCTATATCTATATTAATATTTAACATGCACAACATATCTTTATGAAGTAACATGTTTTTTAGATATCAATTATCGTTTACAATAAATGTTTCTCTGTACTAAATTTGATTTAATTATTTATATATTAATGGGTACATGCACAATATTGATGTTTATTTAACCTCATATTCAAATATAATTTAAAATTTATTGTTAAACATGGATATATATATACATTTATATATTATTGTTTGCATTTTATTAAAATTATAATATTATTTATGATGTAACACATTAAAGATAAAGAATGAAATTCTTATTAATATATAATTTATGTTAAGATAATATTATTACAATATAGTATTAGAAATTTTAAAATTAATTAATCGTATATTACAAATCGTGCATCGCACGGGTATACTACTACTTTAACAAAAACATTAAACATGGTTGTCTGCTCCTCCCTCGCCTTCGTCGTCGTCCGCCTCCTCAAGGTGTTCGCGCCCGCCGCCCTCAGTCGCTGTGTCTACCTCTCCTTCGTCGGCGGCATGATGCAAGATTCCGGCATCTAAGACGACGAGGTGTGGAATTAGTTGGGTAGAGCAGATCGAGGAGCAGGGAGTGAAATTGGAGTAAAAAAAGGGGAATTGTTATGGGAATTGAAGTGTGGAGAGAGTGAGAGTGTGGTGGACTGGTGGTTGCAGAAAGATGGCCGCGGTGTCACAGCTTTGACTCAGTTGTCGACGGTGATGCTCTCCTCCTTCCTCATCCCCACTCTCTCTTTCTCCCCTCCTCTCACTCCACAATCTCTACTTCTAGAATCAGGGTTCCATCTAATAATGGATTTTTTTTTATGTTTTTTAATTTTTTAATTTCCTTTTTATGAATTTTTGTAAGCTAACGACGTGGCACCAAATAAAACGAAAATTAATTAACACACCAGCAAATATTGGTCACATCAGCGTGAATCTTAAATTGGGGGTGAGTGTGAAACACTTGTCGAAAATTGGTTGGAAATTCGAAAATTCCGAAGAAATTGGACTAAAATTGGACAATATTTTCAATAGGAGGACAAAAATTGAAATCGAAATTTTAGGAGGACTAAAATCACACGACATCTATGAGGTAGAATCAAAATTGAAAATTTCCCTGTTACAAATGAAGAAGTTGGGATGCCTATTGGTGAAATTAAATCATGTAACATAGTAAACTAGTAGGATAGTGCAACCAGTTCAATGTAACACATTGAAATTAATTTTGCCATTCTCTTTTTTTCTGTACTTCTTCGGAGGCAAGAGGAGATTTGTATTATTTTTCATTACTACTTTATTTTATGAAATGAATAAAACTCATTGAGTTCATTAACTGTTAAAATTTCCATTGTAAAACATTATATTTATGCCATTTCATTTCACAATTTGTTTTACATGTGTATGTGGTGCATGTGTTGATTGTCTATCTTTGGTAGAATAATTAAATGAAACATGATAGTAAATATGTTGATGAATTATGTTTAGTTGTCTACTGAAGAATGAAATCTTGTAGAAAAAAAGAGAAGTCCTCTACCTCTTGTAAATCTCACTCTATGAATCAATATACCTTTACTAACACTTACTCTATGCATGATGTAATAAAAGGCAAATATGATATGATATGAATTTTCAACTTGCATAAACAACAAATATGATACAAAATGCATGTGAGAATTTAACCAAAATGTTTATACATTTCACCAACCATTGTACCAAATGTTCAAAACTATTAACAAAGACTGAACTATTTACTAAGGCAGCAATCATATAAATATGTTGGAATTTGACATTATGTCGAGCAGAAACATGTACCAAAAAGTTGCTATGATGCAAAACAGATGGTCGAGAAATGAAGGATCAATGGTGTACGACTAGTGCTTCCGTCGGACAACCACTACTGCTTCCATCGGACTACGACTACTGCTTTCGCTGAGGATCTTGGGTAAGCATTTAATGCTTGATTTATCATCACAACATCATTCGAACGTGAATAATTCACCAACACAATTTCCATCTTCTCCAAGACTGTTGCCCTCTTTTCGAGCCAAATTCAGCACTAGACCAGTGTCAAAATATGGCATACCAGAGTCTGTAATACTGACAGTCTTGAGATGCAATAAATCACGATCCAAATCATCCCTTCCAGGTGGACGCCAAGCAATAACTTTCCTAGATGAGAATCCATGGGTCGTTACAATTAGTGTCTCAAGGTTTGGAGCAGATTCGAGTAGCCCCATAATCTCAGCAATGTTCATCTCATCATCGAACAAATCATCCACTCTCAAACACACCTGTTTAGACAGTCGAAGATGCCATCCATTTCCGACCAACATCGCCAAAGCCTTAAAGCATGGCCTATTGAGCACAAGCTCCTTCACATGTGCAATGCTTTCGTAAACCTCCATCATCTTCACATAAGCATCTTGATTAATACAAGTAAAACCAGCATTAGCTCGAACAAGAGATGCCATGTTTACAAGCCGGACCTTTGTTTCGTCAAGATCCCACCAGATTCTAAGAAGGGGGCCCTGATTTCCAGCAAAGATTCATAGCCTTCATATCCATATCCATCTATCTCTATGACAAGTTCATAAACACTTTCACAGTTGATTTCCAAACGATTGAATCCCCATCATCTTTCCAAATACAAGCTCCTCAAAACAGGGCAACCTGAAAATATTTTTCGGATTACTTGCTCACCCAATTCTATTTCCTCAATGTGCAATTCAGTCAAAGATTGCCACTCGATTTTTCTTCGAGGAGCAAATATGCATTCACAGATCAACAAGGACGTCAATGAGGGATTGGAGTACATCATCTGAGGCAGCATATGATCTTCGAAATCACTGTAGCCATTAACACCATTCAGCCTCAAATGAATATTCTTCACCTTGTTTCTAACAGCAAAATCAATCCAAACATTAACATCGCACTCAAAGCGATGAAGATAGCAGGAATCAACCTCAAACCTGTCCAAATTGTTTCGGCCACAAATAAGAAGTGTTCTATGAACCTTAGACACAAACCTGCGTGTTAGGATTACCAATCAAGAACCCTAAAACGTGAAGATCCACTTCAAGAAAGCAATCCCACTGATTGAAACAATAATGCAAGAAATCCAAATCACACAACAACACAAAAGATTACGTGGTTCAGCTATGAAAGCCTACTTCCACGGGGCAACGAAGGGAGGGGTGATTTTATTGAATGAAACGAAACACTTTACAAAACTGAAATCTGCAAAACACACTTGCAGAAACTGTGACTCAACTCACTACTTCTCAGCTCTATAACTCGCTCAAAACTAAATTTCAACTCGTGCTTTCAATTGAACTGAAAACTACTATATACAGGTTACACGGCAAAGAAAAAATCATCCAAAACAGATCTCAAATGAATCTTGGCAAGATCTTTGAAAACCGCCTCTCGTACACTCTGTTTTCTGGTTCTTCTCTTTCTTCTGAAACTTCAACCGCTTTAACTGCTTCTTGATCCTACATGGCAGCCTGTGATTGGTTTCTTCATAAGCCGCACTTTCAATCTTTAAAAACATCACGCTTTTATAAGTGTAAAATGCGTCTTTCTCCAAGCCTTGCAACAGATGACGTGGCAAAGCGTATTAGCGCTTCTTTAAGTGAAAACCCGATTTTTCCTTACACCTGCAAAAAAGAAAAACGTTAGTGCTAATGATTAAACAAGCACATTTCTTCCTCCCTTTATTTCTTCAGACACTTGGTCGATTTTTCATTCCATGCAAAGCCATTTCTGCCATGCACAAGCTTGCCAGGAGTTTCAGCCATATACTATCAAATCTCCACCTTATGGCTTGAACTCTATGCAAGTCTCCTTCAACCTTCAAGTACCCTTAGTTCCAGCTTTGCCTCTGAGTCCAATTAACTCCACGCAAAGCTCAAACTTAGCCATAGGTAAAGCCTTAGTGAATGCATCTGCTGCATTTTCTTCAGTAGCAATCTTCTCCACCTTAACCTCTTCTTGCTCAACCAAATCCCTGATGAAATACAACCTAACATCTATATGTTTGGTGAGATGAATGGCACTATTGTTGTCACTAAAGATGGTGATACATCCTTGACTAATTCCAAACTCACTCAGAATTCCCTTAAGCCATGTAGCTTCCTTTGCAGCCTCAGTAACAACAATGAACTCAGCTTTAGTTGTTGATAAAGCAACAACATGTTGTTGTATGGACTTCCAGCTTATAGTAGTTCCAAACAAAGTAAAAGCAAACCCTGTCAATGACTTCCTAGTATCAACTTTTGCAGCATAGTCTGAGTCCACAAAGCCTTCTATAGGAACTTTTAACCTTGATCTTTGTCTGAAACTTAAACCTCTGTCTAATGAACCATTGAGATACTTCATCACACACTTGACTGCCCCAATGAGCAAGGCCTGGATTTGCCATGTACCTACTAATGACACTCATGGCATGAGCAAGATCAGGCCTGCAGCACACCATGGCATACATTAAGCTTCCAACTGCATTGGCATAAGGAATCCTCTTCATACTATCCATTTCATGCTGCAGCTTTGGCTCCTGCTCTTTGGAGAGCTTGATGCTTTGACTCAAAGGAACACTAGAACTTCTGGCTTGATTCATTTGGTACTTGATCAACACCTTTTTCAGATAATCACTCAGATCAAGGAACACTTCTCCTTTATCTTTACAAAAACTTATGTCCATGCCAAGCATCCTCTTTGCTATTCCCAAATCTTTCACGTCAAATTCCGATTTTAAAAGAGATTCCACTTCATACAAACAAGAGTTAGATGTACTAGCAATAAGCATATCATCAACATACAAAAGAAGAAAAGTGTATGCATTATGTTCATGCTTAAAATAAACACAGTGATCATACTTGCTTCTAATGAATTTAGACTTAAGCATAAAGTGATCAAACCTCAAATACCATTGCCTTAGTGATTGTTTGAGGCCATAGAGTGACTTCTTTAGCAGGCATGCTTTATTTTCACTCCCATTGACATGAAGACCTTCAGGAATTGCCATGTATATGCTGCTTTAGCTCACCATGAAGGAATGCAGTGGTGACATCCATTTGGTGCAATACCATCTTGAATTGAGCCAACATAGCTAGGAGTATCCTTATGGAGCAGTGCTTGACTATTGGGGAAAAGATTTCAGCATAATCGATCCCTTCTTTCTGTGTGAATCCTTTTGCAACAAACCTTGCTTTGAATCTGATTTTGTTCCCTTTTGCAGCTTCCACTTTCTTCCTAAAGATCCACTTGCAACCAACAAGCTTCTTCTTTGCAGGCTTATCTACAATCTGCCATGTTTCATTCTTGTCAAGTGAGCAAAGTTCTTCTTGAATTGCAATCATCCACTGCTCCTTTTCTGGACATGAAATGGCTTCTTTGTATGATCCAGGTTCAGAGCTTTCTTCTTCCTGAGCTGCAAGCAAAGCAAAAGAAATATTATCAGCATAACCAAGTCTAGAAGGTGGTTTTATAGCTCTCCTGGACCTGTCTCTAACTAATTGATAGTTAGCTAATTGGTTTTGAACTTCATCAGCTTCAGCTTCATCTTCTTCTTCTGCTGAACTTATGCCTTCTTCCTCAGGCTGATTTAAGGTGAAAGGCTCCACCTCAAACTGAGTTTCCTATTCTTTTCCAGATGATTCATCAGTGTTGGCATCACTCTTCTTCATTGGCATCTTAGATTCATCAAAAACTACATCTTTGCAGACAAGGCATTTTTTATGATCCTTTTCAAAACACCACAGTCTATAGTCTTTGATCCCTTTAGGGTAGCCTAAGAATACACACTTCAAAGCTCTTGGTTCTAACTTATCTTGATTTATGTGAGCATAAGCAAGGCAGCCAAACACCTTAAGTCCACTGTAATTGGCAGGAACACCACACCACTTTTCCTCTGGAGTTTTGAACTCTATTGCTGAAGATGGACTTCTATTTATCAAATACACTGCAATGGCTACTGCTTCTCCCCAAAAACTCTTTGTCAAACCTGAGCTTATCAACATGCACCTTACTTTGTTAAGAATTGTTTGGTTCATCCTCTCAGCAAGTCCATTTTGCTGAGGTGTTCCAGGAACTGATTTGTGCCTTACAATGCCTTTGTCTTTGCAGAGTGTATTGAACTCTTCAGAGGTGAATTCAAGCTCATTGTCTGTCCTTAAGTACTTCACCTTCTTGCCTGAGATGTTCTCTACCTCAGTGAGCCATTCCTTAAAAGTTTTGAAGCTTCATCCTTTGTTTTAAGAATGTATACCCATACTTTCCTACTGTGATCATCAATCAAGGAGAGGAAGTATCTTCCACCATTCTTAGTCTGTGTCCTTGCTGGCCCCCAAAGATCAGAATGAATGTACTCTAATGGCTCTTTAGATACATGAATACCTGACTTGAATGGTAGCCTCTTATTCTTTCCCAAAATGCAACAATCACACATTTCCAGCTTAGTGATCTTGTCTCTGCAAAAAAACCTTTTGCTTGGCCAGCTCCTGCAGACCTTTTCCACTCATGTGGCCAAGTCTCTTGTGCCATAAACTTGTCCTATCCATCTCTTGAGCTGAGTTTACTGAACCTTGGTAGACCTCTCCCACTAAAAAGTATAGTTCATTCCTTTTCAGCCCTTGCATTACCACTTTGCCATACTTAGAAACTGAAAGTATCCCTCCTTCAGAGTGAAACTTGTATCCTTGAGTATCTAGCATGTCCAAAGAGACCAAGTTCCTCTTCAAATCTGAAACAAACCTTACTTGAGATAAAATTCTAACCACACCATCATGCATTCTCAGAGCCACTGAACCAATTCCTTTCACCTTGCAGCTTTGATCATTTCCTAGCATCACAATGCCAGATTCTTCTAATATAAGTTCTTGAAAGCAATCCTTGATTGGAGTCATGTGAAATGAACACCCTGAGTCTAGGATCCACTCTGAACTTACCTCAGTGGCTGTGATAGCCAAGACTTTAGCTGATTCATAACCTTGATTGGAGGCAGCAGCATCACTAGTTTGATTTGCTTGGTTCTGAGCAGGAATTGTTTATACTTATTGCAATCCTTTTTGTGGTGACCAGACTTGTGACAATGGAAGCACCTATTCTCTTCCTTATCAGTGGTGGATTGGCTATGATCAAATTTCTTCCCTTGAATCTGAGCAGGCCCTTTTTTCTGAAATTTCTTCTTGTTATTCCCTTACTTAATGGATAGGCCTTCAGCTACATTCTTGGCCTTCACCTCTGAATTCTTGGACAGATCCTTAGTCTTCAAGACAACTACTACTTCTTCAAGAGTGATTGAGTGTTGCCTACCATAAAGGATTGAGTCTATGAAATGTTCATAACTCTTAGGCAATGCACTCAACAGCATGAGAGCTTTGTCTTCCTCCATGAGATCAACTTCAATGTCTGCAAGATCATCCAATACCTTGTTGAATTCCTCCAATTGATCAAGAATTGGTTTATCTTCTGTCATCTTGAAGGCATAAAGCCTCTTCTTCATGTATAGCCGGTTGGCTATTGTTTTGATCATGTATAAACTTTCCAATCTCTGCCAAACTGCAAGAGCAGTGTCTTCTTTGGCCACTTCCCTTAGCACCTTATCTCCTAGGCTGAGATTGAGGGCACAATGAGCCCTTTCTTGAATCTGGAGCTTTTCTTGAGTTGACATGGCTTCAAGAAATGCACTTGGATCCTGCAAAGCAAAAACCAAACCTTGCTGTACCAGGAGAGCCCTCATCTTCACCCTCCACAAGCCAAAGTCTCCCTTCCCATTGATCTCCACATTAAACCTTGCAGTGGCCATCTTCACCGAGCAATCTTCCCACAGACGGCGCCAAACTGTTAGGATTACCAATCAAGAACCCTAAAACGTGAAGATCCACTTCAAGAAAACAATCCCACCGATTGAAACAATAATGCAAGAAATCCAAATCACACAACAACACAAAGAATTACATGGTTCAGCTATGAAAGACTACTTCCACAGGGCAACGAAGGGAGGGGTGATTTTATTGAATGAAACGAAACACTTTACAAAACTGAAATCTGCAAAACACACTTGCAGAAACTGTGACTCAACTCACTACTTCTCAGCTCTATAACTCGCTCAAAACTAAATTTCAACCTGTGCTTTCAATTGCACTAAAAACTACTATATATAGGCTACACGGAAAAGAAAAAATCATCCAAAACGGATCTCAAATGAATCTTGGCAAGATCTTTGAAAACCGCCTCTCGCACACTCTGTTTTCTAGTTCTTCTCTTTTTTCTGAAACTTCAACCGCTTTAACTGCTTCTTGATCCTACATGGCAGCCTGGATTGGTTCTTCATAAGCCGTTAAAAACATCACGCTTTTATAAGTGTAAAATGCGTCTTTCTCCAAGCCTTGCAACAGATGACGTGGCAAAACGTATTAGCGCTACTTTAAGTGAAAACCCGATTTTTCCTTACACCTGCAAAAAAGAAAAAACGTTAGTGCTAATGATTAAACAACACGTTTCTTCCTCCCTTTATTTCTTCAGACACTTGGTCGATTTTTCATTCCATGCAAAGCCATTTCTGCCTTCCACAAGCTTGCCAGGAGTTTCAGCCATATACTATCACTGCGTATATCCTTCTCCTCGTCACTTCGATTAGGGAAGACAAGCCTTGGAAAATCACACCAAAGAAATTGCCATCTCTTTGACAAGATACAAGTATTCGCAGCATCTTTCAATTCGAGAAAAGAGAGAATGTGAGAAAGTATATGATTAGGCATTGCACTGAGACGATCAATCGGCATCTTCTGAATCCGTTTAATTGATGATGACTCCGACATCGTTCTGCGCCGCCGCCGCGGCCACTTAGGTCACTCATATTACTTTAATTGCTTCTCTCTCTAACCATATCATTACATGTGCCCGCCATTTCTGTGGGCTCAATAATGCTATTTTTGGGCTTAATTATACTTCACTAGCCCAATACAAGAAGTGATAGCCCATACTACCACAATTCTTGTAATAATATTTTTTGCAATTTATTTATTAAATTGTTTAATCAGATATTTTCTTTCCTGATTAATTTAGAGTCCTATCTAAAAAAACTTCCCTATATCTAGTTTACAGTTCTGATTTAATTAAAGTTATAATTACAAAAAACTATCTATATTTAATACTATTGATTAATTTAGAATCCTACTTAAAAAATATCTAATACTATTGATTAATTTAGAGTTCTTTTAAATATATATATATATATCAATATTTATACTAAAGGAATAACCAAGTATGACACATGTCACTTCTGGTTAATCTTATTTCTCAATTAAGAATTTAATTTAAGCTTAATTTCATCATCAATTAATACATTAATTTTATATTTCTAATTTATTATAATTAATCATTTATTGAGATAATAATGATTAAGAAACGAATTGTTAATAATCATGATTGTTAATAAAATAATAATTTATTAAAACTTTTGACAAACATTTAATTAAAGTTGATGTTTGCAATTATATTAAATGATAATTAAATTATTCTAAAAAATTAAATTTAATTTACACACTAATTAAATTAAGAATTAATGATAATCAAATTAAATTTAATTTAATTTACATATTAATTAAATTAAGAATAATGATAGATAATAATTAAATTTAATTATTAATAATAATTTTCAAATTCTTAATTAATTATTAAAATATCCGTGTATTACATGGGTGTTACTCTAGTATATATCTAATTTGGAATCCTAATTAATTTAGAATCATAATCAAAATAAACTTTCTAATTCTAATTTTATATAAGGTACATGAAGAAAGCTAGAATGGTTGATACAGATTATACCAAAATAGAGTCAAAAATAGGGAAAACAACCCTGGTTCAATTTTCATATATTTTCAACCAAGTTTGCTGCTATAGAAACGCAGTCTTATTTATTATGCTCAACTCTCTAAAACTTATTTGCAAAGCAACTCACAACTCTTGATAGCAACAGATGAAGACAAAAAAAAAAAACTAAAAGAAAGACTTACAATGCCTTCCCTAGACTTGCAACTATCAAGAAGAGGGGGATCCATAAACAATAGCTTAGCTTCATCTCCATCACTCGAACTCTTCCTCAAAACAGTTCACGCTCGAGTTGAAATTAACTTCATCTCCAGACGAATGGTCTCCGGCATTAAGGGATCAAATGTTTGACATTAAACACATCTGACGTTCGTATAAGACTTGGCAAACAAACAAGGCATTTGATTAATCAACTCAACAATCTCAACCGGGCCTGTCTTTCAAGACGACAACTTATTATACTCATCTACAGGGAACTTGTCTTTAATCAATACCACCCACACATGATCTCCATTCCAACATCAAAAGGTGCATCACGTCTATGAACATCAACACCCCGTTTGCACGTTGCACTCGCCTCTTCAATGCGATTTCTGGTAGTGGCGTGGATGGCCTACAAGTTCCTGATTAGGTCCACAACATGTTAATCATCAGGTCCAGGGGTGGCCGAGGAATGACACCATATACTACCTGAAAAGGGCAATTGCTAGTGCTATGATTTGATATTATCGACCACAAGACAAAGAAGAAGATTGCCCCAAGAACGATTGACCACTTCGGTTTGGCCGTCCATCTGAGGATTGTAGACACGATTAAAGTGTAACTTGTGTTCACCATACACTATGACGTCTGTAAAAAATTGGCTTATAGACAATGGATAATGGAAGGCCATGCAAATGATATCTCCCTCCAAAGACAATTGAGCTACATTTATTAATCTAAAAATGAATGAACTTCACTTTTCTGAGCAATGAGGCATGAATGTCTGGCATGGATGGATAATATTTTTAACATGAAATGATACAACTTCATTTCTCAAGTTGAAAAATAGCTCCATGCAAGAATGATAACTAGTTTTAGACTTCTTGTTCTTATTACTTTTCACAATTGAAATGAAGGCATGATATTGGCTACAATTTTATGTTACTTTAAATTCTCATTAATTGAACAAACATGACATATTAATTGACCAAGCTAGTATAGAACCAGAACCAAAATACGGATCAGTTAAAATGATCATTTGGTACCTCAAAGGCATTGATTGCTATATCATGTGTAAATCATAACTCAGTGAAAGGGCAGCACAGTCGTTACACAGGGTAATAATCATTCGCAAACGATGGTGCAATAACATATATGAATAACTAACAAAATTTCATATTCAGATGGAGGGGATAAACGGCCAGCTCCTTCATCTCTTTGTCCTCTGCCTCACTGTCATTCCTCGATTTTTTTCTTCTTCCCTAACCTATTCAAGAAGTGAAGGGCTGAAAGTCGGGGTAACCTAACCACCATAGCTGGTGGAAGGCAAGGGAAATCATTTTTCGGAAATTGTAGTACAGCTCATGACTCTTCATTGCCTGTAATTTTATGCAAGCATCAGCAGTTAAATTTCGATTACAAGCTCCAAAATTACAGCTCATGGAAGTCTTGAGAAGGGAAAAAAAAAATGAAATGGATGACAAATTACCATTCTCCTGCTTCTTCAATGAGGTAAGCTGTGCCTTTACATCCATTCGTTTGACAGACTTGGCTGTAATTGATTCCACCAGAAGTCATTATTATTTAGAGGAAAAGGCAAATGATTGAAACATAAAGTACATGAAATAATGACACACTAGAATATAGTCAAGACGGAGATCCAGAGATGTATGTGCATGCAATTGATGTGACATGGATTTTTCCTTCAGATATCAAACTACAGAAGAATAACGAAGATAAGGATTTCTTTTGCCCCTCTGAACATGTAAAACATGACTGACATTTCTTACTTGATATTATCTCAAAACTTTTTAACATGGACCATTCCGAGAAAGGGAACTACACCGCCAGATCCAAAAAACATGTATTGACAAACAGAGAAAACTAGCTTTATTTTTTTTCCATAGAAATTGAGGACAAATAATGCACTCAATCAACTCTTCAGATTATTTTTACATTAAAAAAAAAAAAAAAAAACCAAATCTCACACATGTAAGTTGATAATTCACCTTTAAATTGTCTTTTCTTCTTTGATCTTCTCCTCTTCCTGTCGGCCTTTGTTAGCTCAGTTTCTTCTTTTATGTCTCCTTTACCAGAAAAGACTTCTTCAGGAGCGAGCATAGCTGCATCAGACACTGCCATAGGCGCAACCTACAAACAGAAATAATGTTAGAACATATTATTGGGATACATCAGTTAGCGCAAAAAAAAAAAAACCGGACATGTACCTCTTCCATTGCTAGGGCAGGGACATTTGCTTGTATGGACATATCTTCAATAATCTGTTCAAGTTGTTTAAATACCATGAATATTTGATAAGATGCTTCCAAAGTAAAGAACATTCTGTCATTAATGCAAAAGACATTACTGGTTTGGGAGTGAAGTGGAAATGAGATAGAGCATCCAACTTCACACAGAGTTTCTTGAAAAGCACACTTGCCTGAGAATGTAAAGAAAGTAAGATCATCAGTAACTATTTTCGTTCAAAGATTAACCTAGTTTTAGTGGAAATATTAAGAAAATCATCTCTCATGGACAGCCAAAAAAGAGACTGTCAAAGGTAAGCTTAGAAGTAATCATATCAACACAATTTTAAAGTGATAACTGAGCAGAATAACAGATTAAAAGTAAGAAATGGCAATATAGTAATAGTATAACTAAAATTTATGTACGCACTTCTTTCTTTTGTTCATCTGAGAAAGACATCGCGGTAGATACAAGACCGGTCTTCTGAGCATATTCATCCTGCATCAAAAGAGGGGAAGGGAGGTTGCTCAGTATCTATAAAAGATGGATGAGAAGAAAAAGCTCCCATACTCAAGATATTATGATATACCTCAGATTACAAACAAAAGATTTACAGAATCACAAATAATATCCAAAACAACTCAAAATACTCACCTCATAAAGTTCAGCAAGGCCCTTTTTGCTCTTACTCTCATCCTGAAATTTGTTGAAGTTGATAATTAGGACAAAACTTGTGTGGACAAGACAAAGTAAAGATTCAAAGATAAATATTACCAACTCTGTTTTCTCTCTTGGTGCCTTGGTTAATAAAGTATGCGGCCTCTGGACATCATCAAATCGGCCCTAAACATGGTACCAAATGTAATGATTTAATTTTACTTCCACAAGTGGAACACAGAACTACTGAGGATGAAAATTTAAGTACAATAATTTATTTTATAACAGATAATAACAGGGAAACCAAGAGCTCAAGAAGCAACAATAAATATGCCACAATAACTGGCAAAGCATATATAACATAAGTGTGACTGATGAACAAGTACACACACACATGAAAAAAACACAACCACTATCTCCCCAGTCCCTCTCCATTCAGAGAAAAGAAAAAAAAAAAAAAAAAGGATAATCTCAAAGTGAAATTAAAGGAAGGAGAACATTAATATGCTAACTCAATATCGTTTCTTTAATCAGGCAGACATGAGGCCAGAAAGCTAATTTTATATCGTGATTTTTACTGGTGGATTGACGATGCTGTGGGAAAGATGGTGGTGCAAGCTCTTTTTGATAGTTCAGTCCTTAACAGAGTCAATCATGTGAAGTAATCTCATAGAAGTAGCAGATTCTAAGACAAGCTGGAGAACACAGCATTTTCCAATACATGACAAAACAATGAAACATAACAATCAGCATAGACATTGACCCACCTCGAGTATGCGTTTCTGAATTAATTCTTCAAGAGATGCTGTGACCTCTTCAGTGATTACTGGAGCAGGTCTCACATTGTGCTCAAAATCTAGATCAACCTCCAAAGCACTGTTTTTTGGTCTTTTAGCAGCAGAGACCTAAGCATCATATAAAGCAATGAACGTCAGGATACACACAATGCCCTTCGAGCATAAGCTCTTTTCAGTAATACCTTCTCAAGCATTCAATAATATCATAAGGTTCTGATAGTGAAGAAAAAAAATCTGGAAGTTAATAAGATCACCTCTCCTTGCATGGTCCATGTCTTTGGTTCCAAATTTGCTTTCTCCATTTCCTCTATCTCAGAACGGAGTTTCTCTAGCTCTTTTTCATGGGTAGAAAGACTTTGTTTCTTCTGTTGAATTATAAAAACAAAGGAACCAATAAGAACAACTGATACAAACAAAGGGGAAGAATATAGTGAAAACTACATGTAGATATCAGGAGAACTCTTGTCCCATCTCCACCTCACTGATATGAAGCAATATAAAGGGAGAGGTGGAAAGTCAGGAATAACATAGATAACCTGATTTCCATTAGCGTTGTCGGGTTCATCCATATCCATGTCATCTGATTTACCAAAATGTTTGGATTTTTTCTTCTGGCTGTTCTTATTACCACCGAAAAAGTCTTCATACCTGAATCAACATATAGAAAGAAAAAATATCATTAGATGTTTAGCATAGTAGCAAATATAAACGAAAATACCCTTCAGTCCAGTAATTACGATTCTGCACACCTTTAATGCTTCAACAAGGAATAACAATTACTTCAGATGTCACAATCCACACTCACATCCTATTTGTGTGTAAAAAATAGAACTTCCTTTCAGCATATTTAACCAACATGGATCTAGTAACTAAAATTCTAGAAATTCTCAACCTTTATCAAATTGAATACTGAATTTTTCTATGGTCAAAGTGGGGTTGTTGTTGCTACATGCTGAGAAACAACAATTTAACAAATAAACATCCAGTCACAGTGCAGGCAGAGTCAGTGTCATCTTCACTGAGAATAGAATCATATGTAAAACACGAATGATTTGGGGGGAATGCACACACCATGGAAAGAGAATGCTGGCTATTAATTCATGTTATGAAAACCAACTATAGGTAGAGAGATGGGATATCGGATATCCTATTCACATACCTTTAAACACAATTATATTCAGTTTCTTTTTCCTTTTCAATTTTCAGTCTTTTAAATATATTTCCCATTCATTCTGGTGGTAAACTTACAATTGCATGCTATATCACACGAAAGCGGAAGTAAAAGAGTACAAAAGGTCTAAGCAAGAGCACCTTGCGTTTTCCATGTTCCCATCATCATCACCATCATCTTCGAGCCCCATAAGTTCAAGCTGGCATTGTTAAAGACATTCCATAAGTAATTGCATAGTATAGAGAAAAATAAGACAACTCATTACACAAAATCAACCGCAATAGCAATCTGAAAACCCCACATTAACATTTTTTTTAATCCCTATATCTTCCTAGACTTGCAACACATACCTCATCTTCTTCTTCTTCACCGTCTTCATCATCATCATCCTCTTCTTCTTCATCTTCCTCGTCTGCAGTTTTACCTATTTTCCTCTTACTCTGCTTCTCCTTCGTTAACCCATACTCTCTTGCCTCGTCTTCAACCAAATACTCCTCCAATTCATTTATCTTCAGAAACTTATCCTCCACCCCATTCACATTTTCTCTCTCCTGATTCTCCATCTCACTTTCATCCTCGTCATCATTTTCCTCCCCGTCTTCTTCCTCTCCTTCTTCTTCTCTTTCCTCCTCGTCATCATCATCATCATCATCTTCTTCGCCGTCATCATTATCTTCATCATCAAAACTCTCACTTTCACTTTCTACGACATCATGTTCTTCGTTAACTCCATTAACATTTATATTCTCTTCTTTACCACTAGCTCTATCCAAACTGAATTGCTTTTCGATCTCTTTGGGATTCTTCTCGAGATTATTGACTTGACGGCGAAGTGAGGTGAGCAACGGCTGCGCCTGGAGGTCAATTTGCTGCCATATCTGCTCGGCATCAAATCCTTGAGTCAAGAGATGATTGAATGGAGATTTTGGAGCGTAGGGGTTGAGAGAAGCGAACAAATATTCCGACGCTGATCGAGCCGCCTTCGACAGCTCCGGTGATGGTGTAAGATATAGCGGCGGCTCAGTTGACTTTAATCGGTGAAGAGCCTCCAAACCAGCAGGTTTTGCTCCACCGTCAGCGGCGGAAGCCATGGTAGCGTTGGCGGTGAAGAAGGAGAGGTTTTTCTGAGTTAGGGTTTAAGGAGGAAAGGAAATTGGTAGACTAAAACTAGAAGGGTCATTTTGGAAATAAGAAAAATATATTTCTTTTTTCTTCTTTTTTATTTATTTTTATTCAATAAACATTTTGGATTGAAAATTTTTGG
This sequence comes from Scutellaria baicalensis, assembly GCA_005771605.1. Taxonomy (NCBI): domain Eukaryota; kingdom Viridiplantae; phylum Streptophyta; class Magnoliopsida; order Lamiales; family Lamiaceae; genus Scutellaria; species Scutellaria baicalensis. Next base: position 2,877,702 of record CM016724.1, read on the forward strand.
TAGACCTAAAAAGGAAAGGGTTGGAAAAGAAATTATATAAGGGTAATTGCAAAAAAAAACAAACACTTTTTTAAAAATTACGAATTTATCCCCATTTTTCAATAATTGTAAAAAAAAAATCACAACATTTGTTCATTATTGCAATTTAGACCATTTTTGAATTTTTCGACAATGGGAGTTCACTTGTCCGGCAAACATGCCACGTCACATGCCACATTGGATGTCACGTCATTTCCAACCAAAAAAGATTTAAAAAGCAATTTGCAAAATAAAATCATCACATTTCCTAAAGTTGTAATTTAATCCCATCTTTCAAAAATTAGCAAAAAATGTCACATACTTCATTTTACAATTCGAATTTATTCATTGGTGAATTCATCATGGAGACGTCACATAAACTACACAATGATGAGTTTTTTTGTCTATATCAAAATAATGTTGTCTCTAATATATTAATTTGAATATTTTTTTCTTTAATTTGAAAATAATTATATCACAACTCTCATTTACAACATTTTAGAAAATTGTATTCTTATTCTAAAAAAGATAGTAAAACATAATTACATGAAATAAATTATAAATTTTCATGATATTAAGCACATTGATCAATAATAATGTATCGAATCGTTGTCGATCATGACCCTCGTGTTAAAATAACAATTTGAGAAAGAAAAAAAACTATGATTTTATTGACAATTAACCTTTTTTTAATCATTTCGATCAATGATATTTTTCACATAAATAAGGTATTAAGTGGTACGATCAAATTTTGAAAGGCACAGACAATTGAAAATAAACCAGTCTAATTCAACTAGTAATGAAGATGATAGCACCATATAGATCTTAGATAGTATTGGCTCGTAGGTATAAATAAAATGACTTAATTTTATTAGTACGAAATACACTGATATGATCTAAATTTTGATGATATGGACAATTCCAGTTAATTCTTAATTTGTGAACAAAAAAATGAGAGAGGGTTGTGTATCCATGATAGCATATTATTTGACATCAAATATGTGCATAAAACCTATAAATGTTGTGTATCCATTTCACGTGTGATCCTATGATTTGGTATATATGATGAGAATTTGATGTCAATATATATCAATTTGAAATTGATCATGATATTTGATGTTCTCACCAGACGTTTGATAACAAGACTTTGAAATCGTGATAAAAACATTCTTATGGGCTTATTTTTTCATTTAAACTTTTTTTTTTGTTTTTATATTTGGGTCAACATCAGTGCCCGAATGTATTTGACCCTTTCGATTTTTTTTTTCTTTTTTTTTTTTTTCAGTTTTTGAAAGATTGTTTCATAGTTGCTTAGGCCTCAAAAGCTTACATAACTTTTAAAAAATTTGCAGCAGACAGTATTCTTCCTTAACCATAAAGAAACTATGCAGAATCAAACTTTTTTTTTCAAAAATCTTAAACTTACCCCATTAAAGCAAACTATAAACCACAGACATACCTAAAAAAGTCAGCCAATTCTTGTTAAAGAAACCACATTTGCCTTCCAAAAAGACAAGCCCAAAACCCATAAACAATTAATCAAGATTCTTCATCACAACACACACACACACACACATATATATATATATATATAATATCAATAAAGAAAAAAAAAAAGAAAGTTTCCCTCTTAACACTAAGCACTTATACATCTTCCCAAGCAAAGTATCATCAAATCATCACTCTCAATACCTTTTCAAGAACCACCATTTTCATTCCCAATTCTCTCTCATCCTCAACCATGTCTCTCTCTCTAGCCTCTCTCTGTCTCTCATTTCATGGATTCATTCTCTTAGCCCATAGCTATGGCCATGCAAACACATGTCGATCGTTCTGTGGTAACCTCACCCTCGACTATCCTTTCGCCCTCCAACCGGGCTGCGGCCATCAAGGCTTCCGAGAGCTCTTGTTTTGCATTAACAATGTCCTAATGCTCCATATAAGCTCTGGATCATATCGTGTGTTAGATATTGATTACGCCTATGAGTCCCTCGTGCTGCATGATGCTCACATGTCCACCTGTGACTCTATCGTGCTAGGGGGCCGGGGCAATGGCTTTGTAGTAGAGCCCTGGAGGGCCCCATACTTAAGCCCGACACCGGAAAATGTGTTCATGCTACTAGGCTGCACAGAAAGATCACCTCTGTTCCAAGGCTTTCCAGGAAAGCATTTGCCATGTAGAAATGTCTCGGGCCTTGGATGCGAGGAGTACTACAACTGCCCGGCCTGGGACATACTGTCCCCAAGAAGGGATGGCCCTGTATATGGATCCGGCCCGCCTGATTGCTGCTCAATGCCATATGAGAGCATTAAGAATGTAAATCTTTCGAGGCTTGATTGCCAGGGGTATAGTAGCGCTTATAGCCTGGCGCCGTTGAAGGTAAGCGGGCCGGATGGATGGGCTTATGGAATCCAAGTGAAGTACTCTGTACAAGGGAATGTGGGCTTTTGTCGGGCCTGTGAAGCTACTGGTGGATCATGTGGTTATGACATTGGCAAGAACAGTGATCTGTGCATGTGTGGGAGCTGGAATTCAACTTCTAATTGTGATTCAGGTAATAATTCATAAGTTGTTTCTTTAATGATTGTCATTGTTCTTATATGTTTTTGCTGCATTGAGATTTTAAAGAAAGTTGTGTGATGCAGTTCAATCAAGTGCTTCCAACAGAATAAAACTGTATTCAGAGGTTGGATTAGCAGGTATGATATTGATTTTTGTTGCATTTTTCGAATGAAGTTCTTTTTTTTTTTTTTTTTTTTTTTTGAGGAAAATAAATTGTCACTTTTTTCCCTCATTTTTTCTCTGTATCAACCAGAAGGGATGAAATGATGAAAATGATAAACAAATTACTGCAATTTCATATACAAATATTAATTATTACGAACCTGTCTGGTCAAAAAGCCCTTTCTTTCACTATAATGGAAAAATAACTGAAATGCGAATGGATATGATTGTGTGAATGTAACATTTTATGCAGGATTATTATTAATGAGTTCTATTATTTGGAGGACAAGCATCAGAGTCGGATAAAATTCCGGCAAAAACTGTTTTTGATCTGTATTTTCTCATGTAACAAATAGTAGTAGTGTGTGCCCACATTTTGACATCATTATTTTGTAATAAACAACTTTTAAGGTTGGAGAGAATTCGAAGACTGTCATCCTATTTTGTTTAGCAATTGCAAGCAATTTCAGAATACCTACATATTGTAATGTTAAGATATCATAACTGCACACACATTCACATTCTGTTAATACAAAAGGCATAAAATCAATGAAAATAAACAAAATAGAACATGACAATTTACTTCACACAATGTGGACATCACAAGATCAATGAGGCTAGATCCAGCATATAACTAAATATAAATTCAATTCAATGATATCAAAAATAACAGTAACAAAAAGCCTTCAGAGTTCGATACATCTCAAACACCATCTAAACGGCAAAATTTTATAAATTAGAACAAGAGGTGAACTCAGTTAATGCTGTTATACAGAAAAATTACCCATATGGAGTGATGCAAGGGCAGTTACACTAACCAATTTGATTAGGTACTAAGCGCGAATCCCCCTGTTGAGATTAACCATACGGGTAGAACCATCAGTCTGACCACCACGGGCAGCTGAACCCATCTGGTAAGCCCTGCCTGACCCATCTTGATTCCTCGAGCCCTGATAACCACCGTATCGTACTTGCCGATCCCTATTGAAACCACTGCCAGTAAGGCCTGATCCTCTGCCACCACCGACGTTATACCCTGTTCTTCCACCACTGCTGCCTTGCCTGCCTTGAGAAAAAGAGAAGTCCTGCCACCTACTACCACCCCCAGAAGCAGCCGCGGCATAATCTTGACCATCCTTGCGCCTAAGAGGAAGACCATCCAATCCACCCCCACCAATCCGTGACTCAAATGCCCTCTCATTAGTCTCTGCAAGAATTGTGAGCTTTTCGGTTAAGTGGAAAGCCAGTGCATGCAATCTAGAGTGTTCAACATCATGGAGCATGATACAGTCAGATGGTTGGTCCCAACTTGCATTCAGCTCCTCATTGATCATCATCTTACTGACAATGCTACGAGTCTGCGCATCAGTGAGGTCAAACATTTTGGACAGGTTGTCAAGGCTTAGGGAATCATAAGCCAAACAATATGTGAAAAGGTAGGTCCTCAAAGCCTCTTCCTTGATTTTAGCTTTCAGCATCTCAAGAACCTTATCTTTGTTGCGGAGCAACCTCCAAACATCAAGAGAATTTATTACACCAAAGGCCTTCTCAAAATCTCCCTGTCTAAGGGCCCTAGTGGCTGCCATTACATGGTCCCTTACATTTTCAGGAGGGCCAGTGAATGTTTGACGCTCACTCATATCAAGCAACCTCCGGAAATTTTTGCTTATGACCATGCGCTTGGCATCATGCACATTGGCTGCCATGTTAGGGACCTCAAGTAACATTGCACAAATCAGATGTACAGCTTCAAGGAGCTCGAGATTTATATGCATATGGTAAGGCATTTGACGCCTTCTCTCCAGCCGCTCCTGCAAATTTGACAAACTTAGAAGGCAAAAGGAAAGGCTACAAATAAATGCCTACCAATAGAATGGCAATTGCACCCACAAGCACTGTACAAATATATAATAATAGAAGCAGCAAAGCAGACTTTATTTAGTTTAACGAAAAAAGTTTTGACGATCGGCCAGCATCAATGATCTTAACATGCTATAATTCCACAAGGAAAAAACAAAATGTTGGGAGTCATGGCTTAAAAGAAAATACCTGTTCTGGAGTTTTTTCATGGTATCTACTCTGAGAGACACCTTGAGCCAGCAATTCCTTCACCCTGCCAGCAGAATATAGTTCTGAAAGGCAACTATGTCCCTCAGTAACAAGACCTACCCTGAATGCACATAAACCAAGTTGTGCCATAGCTCTGTTAAAAAGTATCTGTGTAGATATATCCATGTGCTGAACACTATCCTGCAGGTGACTCATGAGCAACAAATCACGGGATGTTGAAAATTCATCAAAGATGGCATGGTGGTATATATCACAGAGCATCGCACGGGCCTTAGTCCGTTCATCACCATATTTGTATATGAGGGAAACAAGTGTGTCCAGCAAAGTCCTGCTATTCTCTGGAAATGTAGACTTACGAGGAACCAGCTCCGGAGTTACAACAAATGCAGGTGGTCCCCCCCTACTTTCCTCCACACCTTTAGTTTCGTCTCCAGACTCTGCTTCTCCTCTGTTGTCCTGCGCAGCCAATTTCCTCATAGAATCATATACCTCCTGCGGCTTATAATACACAAGCTCAACCCGTTTAAGAGCGACCTTTGAAGCACCTTTGAAATCCCCAGCCTGCTCTAGATACTCCTGAACATTTTGAGCAAGAACTAAAAACAATGGCTCATCCTTAAGCCTCTCAACATACTCACGGGTGTGTGGATCAATAACCTGAAGGCTCTTGAAATATTCCACATCTACCCTCTCCAGGAATGCGACCAAATTACCCCATATCCTAATTGTACCATCGAAGTCAGCACCTTTTTGGGTTTCATTTTCATCAGGCTCTACCATATCATCCACCACAATATTAGGGTACTGTGTTAAAATATCAAGTATGGCAAACATATTCTGCACACACTGTTTCCATACATTTATTGGCATGTGTCCACTCAGGCTTGGGTTGACATCAAACTGTGCAGAGACAACACTGAAAAGGATCTCCAGCTTCTGAGCAGGAGTCTTGGCCACTCTTGTTAAGAAAGTGAGCTGCTCAACCAACTCAATTCTCCCAGTCCCCTTCTTACCCCTGGCGGCAACAATCTCCTTAAACTTCTTGTTCACCGTGTCCCACGTAATTTGACTGGGGTCCTTGAACTGCTTATCCATCATCTTATCCTTCTTGCTCAGCATCTTCTCCCATCCAGGTCCAGACTCAGCTGCATCATTTTCAGCATCCTCATCATCCTCACTCTCTCCAACTTCCAGAGTTTCCGGATCATCATTAAAAGATGAATCATCATCGTCAGAGGTATCACCAGCAGGTTCTGGGTCATCCTCAACCTTCTCCTCAAAAAGTTCAGGCTTCTCCCTACACTGATTAATCATATCCTCATAGAGTCTATTGTTCTTCTTTAACTTTTGCTTCATTGAATTCAAGGCCTTTGCATTATTACTACTCATTTTCTTCTTAGCCTCCTTATTGGCAAAGGCCTGATTCAAGAAATCCTCCAACGTCACAAGAGCCTTAATGTAGAGATTTGGAGGCTTATCAGACTCAGTGGCCCTCATGACCTTTCCCAATTGCTTATTAATCTTCTCAAAGTTTTCTTGCAGACTAACCCAGTCATTAATTTTCATAGAATTTTTCATCTGATCAACAGTAGCAGACATCTCGTCAAACCTCTTGTCTTTGACACGTCTGACAACACGCTTCTGCCCATCAGAATCATCACTATCACTAACATTAGTATAATATCTACTTGCAGCCGTTGCAGTGGTTGTATCAGCTGCAACACTCACTTCTGGCTCATCAAAGTCATTCTCATCCTCCTCGGTGTCACTGTCACCACCCTACAATACCAGAAGACAATATAATATAATTTAAAAGGACAAAGGCACTTTTATGGGGAATTCTATACACACCCCAAACATTTCTAAACACACCCCATCTACACACACATTCATTTTTTTATTATTTTAATGTTCATGTCTATTGTTGGGGTGTGTTTAGTATTTTTGGGGTGTGTATAGAATTCCCCCACTTTTATACACAATTCTAACTGGATTAATGAAAAAATCATTCTCTATCTAAATTTATAAGGCTATTGGCAAATTTGCTGACTTGACAAGAGCGGAAACTAAAGGATGTTGAAGAGTACCCAAGCAGACTAAGAAGCATAACCAAATCGGTGGCCTCAATCAGATATCAAAGCAATAAAAGTGAGTAACAAGCAGAATTCGGAAAGAAAAATAAAAATCAAACTTCAATTAAAAAAAAACGAGTTTAATTAAAAAAAGAAATCAATTCAACGAACAAAAATTGCCAATCCAATCGACAGTTAACAAACCTGAGTCCAAAATCTCGAAGCCATTGTCGCAAATTGTCTTTAGATATCCAACAATATACTTCTCAACTCCCTTAAACAGAAATCTACACAGAAACAACGTATGAAACGAACAATTTCAGTGCTGCATTATATCAACGTAGCAAAATGTTAGCCTATGGCGTCCGTCCCTAAAATTAACAAATTCAGATCCAAAATTCAAATTTTTCTAATACGGTATACAGAAACCCACACAACGTAAATAAAGCCATAGCAAGCCATACATTCATAGACACGAATTCAGACGGTGCGAGAGATCAACCTGACTGGCGAAGAGCAGGTTACCGATGAGATTGGTAGAAGAACCCTAACCTTAAATCTCAAATAGGGCGTAGTTTAATTGGGCCCCGGATGTTAATTGGGCCTGATTTATAGGACATTTTAATTCGGGCTTCTAACAAATACTACCTCCGTCCCACTATTTTTAGCCTACTTTGACCGACACGGATGTTAAGAAAAATCTGTTGACTTTGATTGGATGTGTTATTTTAATATTTTTGAGTGACAATTTTGTAATTTAAACCAACTTTTTGAATGCAAAAGTTGTAAAATGAAAGAAATTGAGGGGTAAGAGAGTAAAATTTTCTTTGTCATTTTGGGGCTAGCAGATTTAACTGGGACAAACGAAAATGGCAAGTAGGCTGAAAATAATGGGATGGTGGGAGTATCATTCTTCAATTATTGATTAGATTTAATTGTATTCATGTGATTATTAAGTTATCTTGAATACATGTGATAAACTATTATATTCATTCATTGTTATGGATAGTCATATCACAAGAATGAGTGATTTAAAATCGGACAATTTTTATATCATGAGCTTACATTTTGGTCATATCACAATATTAAGTGATGTGCTAACATTCCTAGGAGTCCCGGGAAGATAGAGGCAAGCCAAGCCAATCCGCTATTCTGCCTTTGCGCAGACTGATCACTCACGGCACACAAGATATATGATTGATGATTCCAATCGCCTCGATTTCAAATACTTATTTGCTTTATCTTTCAGATAGGGTTTACTAGTTTTCTTTGTCTTTTACTTGCTGAGTTGAGTAGAGTAGTTGATTAGTTCAAGACTGGACAAAACTTTCCTTCCGACAACCAAGTCAAGTGTTAAGCAGACTTCATCATCTCATATGATTGAAGATTCCAATGCGCCTCGATTTCAAGTACTTCTTCGCTTTATCTTTCAAATAGGGTTTACTAGTTTTCTTTGTCTTTTAGAGTAGTTGATTAGTTCAAGACTAGGCAGGACTTTCCTTTCGACAACCAAGTCAAGTGTTAAGCAGACTTCATCATCTCATCTCTGCACACAGTCTCATGTGCGAGCTCCTTCTTCTTTCGCAATATAAAGAATTGGACCATTTTTATATTATGAGCTTACATTTTTCAATAAAACAAGTTAATTTTGTTGATATGGTATCCATCATGCCTAATAAGGTCAAGCAAACGAACTCTTAATGTAATTACTATATGTTATGTTATATACTTGGTATGGGTTATAGGAAATACGGTTATTAATTAATTTGAGATATACTTGTGATAGGTTTACGGATTTTAGATCTGTGTAATGGGATACGTACGGATCAAGTCGAGTTCGGTTCGAGTCTACATCCAATTTTCTTTTTTTAATTTTTGTATTAACATTTATGTTTATGTTATATTAGTATAATTTTGATGAACTCATATCATAACCTTTAAGTTACTTATTTCAATTTAAAAATTCATGTAGTATAGTTGAACTTTTATATTATTATGTACAAAACATCATAAATTTTATGTACTTAAAAATAATATAAATATTATATTATTATAATATAAATATTAGATTATTATAACTTAAAGTTATGTTATTATAATATAAAAGTTTAAAGGTGTCGTAGGTCCGTAATACACTATAAAAGGTTAAACTAACATAACTTAAAAGATATAAGAACATAACAATATGTCAGCGGAGATAACTAAACATTAGACGTGGGGGACTAGGGTTGTGAACGCAGACCTCAAACCCGTGCATGAGTGTAAAAAAGCACCATCGGATTGGATCGATCGGTTGCATGGTTTCCAAACCGTATAAAAAACTAGACCGCGACATGGAGATTTCCTAGAGGATTTGTGCAAACTCAACTATTTGTCATCACGTGCTTGAAACTTGTAAGATTTAGTCCTTCTCCCTTCTTCAACAACTCTGATCTCCTCTCATGGTGGAAGATGAAAAAAGAATAACTTCTATCATCACACTCGCTCCAACATCCATCACCACTTCTTTTGCGGGAAAATTTCAATTGTGGTCCTGTCCAAAGGTGTCGTCCGATTATGTCCTCTTAAAATTCTGGTTTTAATTTTCATCCTGCTATCGAAAAAATCGTCCAATTTTGGTCAATTTTCGCCTGAAATTTCGAATTCCCGGCCAATTCCCGGCGAATATTCCACACTCGCCCCCAATTTGAACAATGCATCACATTCGCGCTGATGTGGCCAATATTTACAGATGTGGAAATTAATTGGGAATACAGAAAATTCAGAAAAACAAAATTCAAGCTTTCATTTAAATGATTATTTACCGCCTGAACGCTGCCGTCATTGGTGACGTCGAGGAGCCCATTCTTTGGCTCGGTGATTTGCTTGGGCACCCAAAGCTTCTGATCATCGCAACCAAACAAAATTTGCTCACCAATATGAGAAAATCTCGTAACTCAATTTATCGGTGTTGATGTTGAATTCCTGCAATCCCACCATTGGATTGTTAATGCTTCGGTTGTCGTTAACATCAATACACACCATTTATGAGCAGAATTCCTTCACATCATTCGATTATATCTCCCATGTCTTTGATTTTTGCTTACAAATGGCGGGTGGAAGAGATATATGAGATTTTATTTTGTATTTATGGTCTTGTTAAAAGGAAGATGATGGCTTTGGCAATGGAATCCACGGCGGCAGTGGACGATGGTGGTCGGCGGCATGACAGTGATGTGTTGTAGGAAGGATTGACTTTTAAAGTTTTGATTGATCGGGTGTTTTGGATTTAGAAATCAAGGTTCATGGGTATGAATTGAAAATTTAGGTTATGGATTTAGAAATTAGGGTTCTTGGATATGAATTGAGGATATGTATTTATTTTATTTTTTTGTGTTTTTCATCTGTCAAATTTTCTTTAGTTCACAGTTTTTTAATTGAGTTGGTTACTTATAAGATGACATGACATGATGATGTGTCAATTTACTTGATAAATAATGCAAATTGAATTGTCACATGTATAAAAATATTGACATGTAAGTTAACTGATCGGAAATAATGAAATTGAGGGCGAGTGTGGAACACTCGCTAGAAATTGGCCGGGAATTCGAAAATTCCGGCTAAAATGGACCAAAATTGGATGATTTTTTCAATAGTATGACTAAAATTGAAATCGGAATTTTAATAGGACTAAAATCGGACGACACCTCTGGAGTAGGACCAAATTTGAAAATTTTCCCCTTCTTTTGTAGATCATTTCTTGCGAAAGTCACTCACTTCGATGGCTACCAGAAAATAATGGAGTGGCGATGGTGAGGATTGGTGCATACACGATTTGAACCTAAATCGTGGAGTAGCAAATCAAAACCGAATTATGGAATTTTTTTGTAAAGTTCGATTCAAACTGTAGGTTTGGTGGTTTCTTTGAAAAAATATTGATTTTACATAAAAATATTACAATTATTCATATATTACAAACTTACAAATTTTGTTTGAATTAATAATTTGTTATAAATTAAAATTTAGAATTTACGTTTACAAGTTACTGCAACACAACAATACAACCCACAAGTTACAACTTCAAATATTAAATGTTACAATTTAATTGCAATGAAATACAAACTATATACTTAAAAAAATTACTACAAATTAAGAAGAAGGGGAAAACAAATTAATCCTTTAACTTGCCTCATAATATGTTTAGTCTTCTATATTTACAGATTATCAATTATTAGTAGTCATTTTACCTACATAGCAGGTAATTGTTCTTAATTTTAATTACAATTTTATTTTAATATGTTTTTTTTTTATCTTCATCTAATTAACGTGTCGAAATTAATATTAATAATCAAAAAATCAATTTATATTAATACAACTGTAACGAAACAATTTGATTTTGATTACACAAGCAAAAAGGTTCTGTATTTATAAACATGCACTCAAGTTGTAGTTTAAAAAAAAAAAAAAAACTTCCAAAATAACCTTAAAGAAAATGTTGGAACTAAATGGACACTCAATTATTTAAGTCTATACGATTTTAAAATGTGATTTTTTTTATTTAGAATTTAATTGATTAGAACTTCATGCATGTATCCTCTGATATAATTTGAGAACTGGTAGAGTATGTTAAAGTCATTTTTTTGATTTTGTGTTATTCATTTTTAGCATGAAATGCATATAATTTGTGAAAAATAAATTTGTTAAGGCAAAAACTTGCGTAACCCCCGGTGCACCGTACCCAGTGGCGGACCCAGGATTTGGACGATGGGGGTTCGAACAAATAAATAAATATATAACAAAGAAACATTATACGTAAAAGTTGTTCGACTAAAATATGCAAATACATGTTACAAACCATTCAACTAAAAATTATAATTACAAACTACAATTTTATCCTTCGAGTCTTCATTTTTTGGAAGCGATCCACCACATTATCATCAGAAATTTGTAAGAACACATCAGAAATTTTTTGGAAGTTGCTTGAAATTTCGCTTTCTTGAACATAAATTGTCGAAGATCGGGTTGTTTCTCCATTCCTTTTGTTATGTTCTTCATTCCTAATTAAATTAATAATAAATCATAAGAATACAATACATGAAATATATAACTTCAATTTTATAAGAAATTAACAACTATAATATCAATACACATCATGAACTCATTGAAATCACAACACAATATCATAAAATCAATACATTTCATACACATTTTTGAAAATGCATAAACCCTAATTTATAAACAAATAAAATTACATTAACCAACTAATAGTAGTAATCAAATGAATATGAATATGATATTGAAACCTTAATAAGTATAATTATATATAATATAAAAGAGAAAGAAAAAAAAAATTACCTGAGAGATTGGGGCAGCAGGTTCGCAGGTGGGAACAGGGGAAAGGAAGAGAGGCAGTGGGTTGAGGTTTATTTGAAAGTGGGAAAGGTTAGATATATTTGTAATGACAATAGTGTAATTATATAATTTAGTTAGGGATATAAAAGTAAATATATAATAAAAAAAAATTAATGGTGGTGCACTTGCACCCCCTTGATCCTCTGTAGGTCCGCCACTGACCGTACCCCCAAAGGTATTATTAGTTTGGTATTAGGTATATATCCATGAGGTATTATTGGTGCATTCATAAGGTATTAGTGGTATATTTTTGAAGGTATTAGTGGTACACTCATAAGGTATTAGTTGCATATTCATAAGGTATTACGTGTATAATTGAAATATATGTTTTAATGAAGGTATTATTCAAGGTATTACTTGTTACATGTTAAGGTATTACTCATATTATTTAAAAGTATTACAATAAGTGTTTGGGGCACGCAAGACCTACTCATTTGTTAATGGTTTAGTATCAATTTTGATGTTAAACTGTTTAATTTATCATAGTCACAAAACTCTAATTCACTCATATTAGGATGAAAAATCGAATTTCTAATTATTAATATTAATCTAGACATATTAGATGAGTAAAACTTTTTTAGTGTTAATAAATAGTATACTTAAAAATAGAAAATGTTACCTACTACTATAGCTAAAATGACTAAAAAATAATATCTTTTAAACATAGACGACTCAAAATCAAAAGGTTAAAGATAAATGACTAAAAATCTAGTGAGTCAAACATAGAGAATCTAAGAGAAATCCCTAAAAATAATAATCAATATTATTTATATATAATAATGAAAAATTAAGAGATGATCGATGGTTTAACCGTCTGTTCTCGATTTGAGACTACTCCAAACCGGCAAACCACGTGGATGCAATTTGGAAAGGGCAAACAAGTCATTCTATCCTTTTATATCAACCACTATTACAAATGAGATTATCTTTCAACCAAATTGTCCTCATTTGTTTTCTAAAAGGAACAGTGTTTTAACAATTTAGCACCAACAAATGAAAGAGTTCGGGAAAAAGCCCTTATCCAACCCTTACATTGCATGCCAAACTAATCCTACGGCCAGTATAAGATCCGTATAATACATGGATTCTAGAAAATATATAATGAAATTAATATCAATCATAATAAAATACCAATTCTATACACACCCCATTCCCAACTAAACACACCCCAATTAAATAATATAAAATTAAAATATTTACACAATTATCAATTTACCCTTACTAACCTAATTATTAAAATAATTCAAAACCTAAATAATAAATTACTACACACACCCACTTCCTACAACAACTAAACACACCCCACTTCCATACACTACATATATATCTATCACCTTCTTCAAATTACTAAATATACTCTCAAATCAAAAATCTTCCAAAGTTTCCCAAAAAAAATTATACCTTAGCTGAAGCATCTTGAAAGGAAGAAGGAGATCAAGATATGGACAATGTAAGTGTTTAAATTTGTTACTAAGGTTTGATTTTTTCGTAAAAGCAGCCAAAAAAAAAAAAAAAAAAGAGAACTCAACAATTGTTCGGCTAGCACAGGCCGAACATCATGAAGAGTGTTCGGCAACACGCCGAACATATCTTGCTGTGTTCGGTAGACGGCCGAACAAAACTGTGCATGTTCGGATTGGCCGAACATGTTGAAGGAGGTTCGGCTTGTCCGAACAAGTTGAAGCGTGTTCTGCCTGTTTTGGCCGAACGCAGTTCATATTGTTCGAATTGTTTTGGCCGAACGGATCCAATTTTTGCTTTTCGACCTTCTTATGACGCAAACTTTTGATTTGAATTGATATATTGAGCAAAGTATACTTATGTAGTTGTTCGGTTTTGCATATGGATAGGAAAAAAAATCAGATGAGGTGGAAATGAGGATTATTAACGAACCGCAGGAGTCAAATGATGATCCCATGTATCAATTTATTGATTTCTCGGAGGAGTTCTCGAGGACTGAAATTTTTTAGAGTCGTGAGGAAATGGTCAGTTGGGTGTACAAGGTTGGAATACGTCTAAACACGGTTGTCCTTATTAGACGTAGTGATAGTGGTGAAAGTGGTAGGCGCGCTCGAGTGTTTTTAGGATGTGAGCGATGTGGTAAGTATCGCCCACCAAAGAAGAGATTGGCCTCAAAAAGTGTGGACTCCGTTGATTAGCTGCCGGTATCTTCACGAAACACCGACACTAAAAAATGTGACTGTCCTTTCATGCTAAAAGGAGTGCAGATGAATGAGCTCGGACATTGGAGCTTAGAGGTGGTGTGTGGTTTGCATAATCACCCAATGGGCAGGCATTTGGTCGGACATTCATTTGCAGGTCGACTAACGTCTGCTGAGGATCAGCTTGTTCGTGACCTTTCACTAAACCGAGCAAAGCCCAAAGATATCTTGAGTACTTTGAAGCAATCCTTTAAGGAAAATGCGTCTACACTGAAGACACTATACAATGCTCGTCAAAAACATAAAGTGATTGAGCATGGAAGACGAACTCAGATGCAATACTTGTTGGGAAAATTGAAGAATGGGGGGCACTACCACTTGAGTAGGAGATGCGAAGGTACAGATAGGGTCACCGATCTCTTCTACGCTCATCCTACAGCTGTAGAGTTGATGTGTGCATTTCCGAGTGTGCTCTTAATGGATTGTACCTACAAGACTAATAGGTACAAAATGCCCCTCCTACAAGACTAATAGGTACAATCTCTGCATGAGAAGCAGTGGAATCTCAGGCCGGTTTCTGCCTTAGGGCACCATAACTGGTCTTCCAGTGACCAAAAGCATCGTCAGTCTATGTACGTCATCCAACGTAATAGTCATCTCTCCGAATGGCATGTGGAACGTGTTAGTCTCTGGTTGCCACCGATCCACGAAAGCACAGAGCAGATTCTTGTTTGGCGTCTCATACGAAATCCATCTAAGGTCGGGGATTTGAGTTCGCTCGATCATATCTTTGAACATATCCACCACGTTCACAAACTTCCACGTCTCCAATTTCGTTGTGTGACAATGAAATTTCAACACGTCTCTCTCCACCCCATTCAATATATCATATGTCACATGCGTCTTGAAACTTGGGATCAAACGATAATCAATAGGACCACCCGGACAAGGACCAGTCAATAGCTCCTCGTCGGCCTCGTCATCGTCCTCCATTCCCCCTTCATCATCAACATGCTCATCCCCCACGTCATGTGGAACTTCCGAAACAACATTTACTTCCTCCACATTATACTGAATTAAAGGAAGAGCAGAAGAAGACGACACTGGTTGTTCGATTCTCTCTTATTGTGCTTCACGTCTTCTTCTATTAGACGCAGTAGGTCGTCTCCTTCGATACACTACTACAAAAGAAAGCTGAAACAGTCAATCCACAAGATACGCAAACTTAAATAACACAAGTGTCGAAAGGTTGATATTTAACATACAGAAAAATGACACGGAAAAAATACGCACGCGTTCGGCAGGTAGTCGAACAAAAACAAGAGCGTTAGACAGTCAACCAAACATCACTTAAAGTGTTCGGCAGGTCACCGAACAACAACAAAGCTGTTCGGCTGACGGCCGAACACACGCACTAATGTTCGGCGAATATCCGCACACACATGCACATGTTCGGCTGGTTGCCGAACACATTTAACAGTGTTCGGCCAACCAGGGCCGAACATACCCAGATCGAAACACGCAATTTTCCAATTTTTTTGGCTCAAATTCAACTCAAATTTCATCTAATCGAACACATAAATTATGTCAACCCTAAACCTATAACCCAAAGATGATTTCTAGACAACTTTCATACAATTTTACCCCATTAAACATAGTATAAGACAAATTTCTTAAACAAAAAATACACTACACTTACTTGGTGGGTTTTGTGCTTCATTAGGATCCATGTTAAGTTGTAGATTTGGATTGATCGAACTCCTTCACGCCCGTTCGATTACACGCCGTACGCACTATCAAATGTTCGGTAGATTTGGATCAAATCTTGGATGTTCCTCAAATTCAAAATTTTTTTGTTTGCTTGCGTTGAGTTTGCAGAGATGGGGTGTGTGAGAGATTTGGGTGGGGTGTATAAAGTATTTTATGTTATTATGTTTTTTTTTTAATTTATAAAGGGTATAATTGTAATGTTGTGGGGTGTGTTTAGAAATTGTGTAAATATTTTGATATAATTGTGGGTGTATTTAGTAAGTGGGGTGTGTTTAGTTGTAAGTGGGGTGTGTATAGAATTACCCTAATAAAATTTGATTGATATATTTATGTACGTTGCAATCTGTAATATAAAATATTTTCTAGTTCTTGTATCTATCATATCATTCAACTCTCCTACATATATCCAAGGATGAAAAAATCGTGAAATATCGCAGATATATCGCGGATACGGATATTGCGATACGGATATTGGGTGTTAATGTTTTTTTTCCTGGGTATCGCGGATATGTCGCAAAATATCGCAAAATATCGATATCGATTTCGATATCGGTTCAGTGTAGTACAAAATTGGATGAAAATTGGGAAATATCGTGGATATATCGCAAAATATCGCATGTATATCAAAATGAGCGATTTTGATTCAAAAAATTAAACTATGTGATTTTTTACTTTGTATTGTGTATTTTGTGGTTTTTTGAAATTTCCATTCCTTTAACCAATTATTACTTCATTTACTTTTTTTTTTAATTTTTTGCATGATATATTTCTCTATATAAGAGGATAAATGCAAGTGAACATTCTATCATATATTTTAAGGTTCAAGGTATGGTATCACTAACTCTCTCCCAACATTTTTGATTAAATTAATTTCAATTATTTACTTTATAAATTATGACTATTTTAATGTATCTAATTTATTTATTTTTTTGGATAAAGGACATTGACATTGGAGAGGAAATATTTGCACCACTATAGATATCACCCAATTGTCATTTTGAAGAACTACGAATTGGTATGTAAATTTAATCTCTTTATTTTGTTTTTCATTTTAGTTGATAAAAATAGCATTTTGTTGGTATATTGTAAATGACTATGTTTAATTGTGCTATTTATGTATATGTTAGGTGAAACATTTAGTTAACTTATAGAAGTTTATTATAAAATCATAATTTTACAATTAATTATGTTATAGTGAAGCATTGGTATGTAAAATGTAATGTTGTAATTGTGTATTTACAATTAATTGTTATAATTAGTTTTAGTAAAATTTTATGTATTTACATATTCTGGTTGTATGACTTTGAATATTTATAACTTTTATTACTTTGAAATTATTAACTTCAATTGAACTTATTGATTTTTTGTTTTGATAATATATTTAGTAATTTTGTCTTGTATTATGTAATATATTATCAGTTTTCATTCGAAAAACAGTATTTATAATGCTTATTATCTATATGTTAGTTTAATATTATATTTTAATGTGATTTTGAGTGGAATATATGTGTAATGAAATGTAAAAATAATCCCTAAAATTTCATATTAAATTTCCAGAATTTTAATAAGATTTCCGTTGTTTTTTCAAATTTTTTGTGATATCGATATGCGATATCGATATATCCATCGATATATCCGTAAAATCAAAGTTGCGATACGACATGCGATATCAATATTTTCATCCTTGCATATATCTAACCTTTTATATTATTTATTCTTTTTGTAAATTTTATATGTTAAAGATTATAGAAATCCCTAAATTTCATGTTAATTCTATTATAAACAACTCAGAATAAAATTCTTAATAATTTCTATGATTTAATGGACAAATTATTTCAGTTTTATTAATACAAAAGCAAGGGTGAGAAAGAAATAAGGAATACAAAAGCAAGAACAAGTTTTTGCAAAATTAAGAAAAGCAAGGGTGAACTGCACAAGAAAATTTTCAAGTAAGCTGCATAATCGCAATCAAGAAAATCGTAGATCAGCCTCGAAAGACAGAAGAAACGAAAGCTGCATTCATCTGAGCAGCTTCGTTTTTCAGAGATAGGGTAAGTACTCTAGATCGGGGATGGATTGTTTATCATTGGTTTCCTTTGAAATTATAGTTGGGATGGAATCAAGTTACCCTTGTGTTTTACTTCTCAGGAGTCGAAGTGTACAGATAATATCTCATGATGAAGCTTGAAAGCGACCAGATACAGAGGATACCGAGAAACTGAAGCACATTCAGAAGTGTGTTCAACGAGCCGTTTATAGCCATGTTGTGTGATGTCATCTCAGCTCCCTTTACGGTGAATGAGAGAGCTGTTACCATTTGTGCTGCCCTATTCAGTTGGTGCAATCTATAAACCTTCAATATGTCAAAGAGAAAAGAAAGCATATTACTTATTCTGCATCAACCTCCAATCCTTGTAAATATTTAAATATAGTTATGTAATATTTCAGATGCATTGTATCAAAAGAGAACAAGAAAGAACTCAAACCTTTAGGGGACTTTGTTAATTGGCCAATTCTTATAAGCTAGTCAATTTAGCCATGATTTTGACAATTAAGTGCAGTATCAGCTACTTTGTGAAATGAGCTCAAGAATTCAAACTTAGAATTCTTTCTAGACGACGTTGGAACCAAATGTATCGTCAGCAAATTTTGTACTCATCTCACATATTGGACAAAATTGCATCAAATTTGACAAATCTAATTCTAAATAGACAATTTTAAAGAATTGGCCAAAATAACTAAATGTCATTTGAAGCGAGATGAAACCCCGATCCCTAAACTAGCGTACACTACCTTAAAACATACCAGTAAATTGGTTGAACTAAGTGAGTGATAAAAAGTTCGACGCTTACTTGGAAGATAACCGGAATGGCAGGCCATGAAGGTGAGCTAACATATTTTGCATACTGTTCAAATGCATATTGAATGACAATCCCTACAAGGTAGGGGGCCAATGTAGCAGAAGCTGCAGGGCCCGTCCATGGCCAGACAAAACCCATTGTCACCATTGGAATTATGAGACTAAGGGCCAAAATAGTAACAGAGGAGATACGGTGTCCCATATGAGGGGGAAGTTCTTGGTTTTTAACTGCAGATAATGGCTCCATGGGTCTCCATAGACGGTGCAGAAGGAAAAGAAAGACAGCAACACCGCAGTAGAAAAGGGCTTCGGTGAAGAACAGTATTAGAAAGTCTGAAAAAAGAAGCAGGGTATGAATACTCAACAGTGCCATTGTCTACATAGCATAACATAACTTCCCTACAAGGTAAATACCCCCCCCAAAACCATGACAATTATATGCCCCTCAGATAAAAAACAATGTATTTATCTATACATACATAGAAATGCATACTAAGATACACGATCTGTTTGAGGGCAAAACAATATGGTCTAAATGGCACATATCCTGTCAAAATGTGTTAATGTAGCTCATATACAGTCAAAGCAAGTTTCAATAATACATTAAGCCAACATCTGCGTCTATAAAACCTCTAATCTTCACTCAAGAATGCATGTAGAAATTTCTGTACCATCAGCTATTATTGCTTCTCTTCACTTAAACTATGTGCAATATCTGATCTGACCAAGTCTATTGATTGTCCTCACCATACTAAATCGATATAAATGAAGTGCCGTAGTACCAATGATCGGGAGCTTAGCAAGCAAACCAAGTATATTAAATATCAATGCAGGAAGCTGATCTGAAAAGAACTAAGCAGGAGAGTAATTCGAGAATAAAATATCAGGTCCACTAGTACAGATAAATTCAGCACCTCCAAATTGTCTCACTACTCACTGCTAAAACTCATTTCAAGTTGTCTGTGCTAAGTTTTTAAGAAGTATAAATCACCTTGTCATATTTTGGCTTATGAGTCAAGAACAGCAAGGATCAATTTAGATTAGAATCACTATAATGTGGAAGTAAGAAAGAAACAAACAACAAATGAGCAACTACTAAAGAGGTAACTCAGAAGAAAAGTTTGGCATACCAGTTAATAATGAATCCTCAAATATTGTAGAAAGTAGCCTGCGCAAATAAAGTGAGGGAAAAATGAAAGATGCAACAAGAATAGTAGGACTGATAAACCACAATAGGTAATTATTATTTTTCTCCGGGCTATAAACTAGAATTTGATCTTTGCTTCTGTTTGTATGCCCATGAAATGAAATAAATCCCGGTTTTCCATCACTTCTTTCAATATGATGGTTGGAAATATCAGCACTGGAGGCATCTTCAACAGAAGGCTGTTGCTGTTCATCCTCGAAATCATCTGATTCAATTTTGCCAAATGATTCCTGATCTTCAGGGACCACATGGAAAATATGGTGCCGCTTTGAGAATATGTTGTTTACTGTTAGTCCTTTATGTGTGAGTTTGCATGACTTGACATCTTGCATAAATGAAAGTAATTAAATTAAAATTAGGGCAGTTGATAAAGGGCTTATAATCCAATAAAAATGTTCAAAGATAAAGTTGTAACAATAATAATGCGCATTGTAAAAAAGAATTTTATGTTGCTATGATACTTGAAACCATTTCACGTTTGTCAATAGGATTGATTAGCAGATTACAGTATTCAACCAGAATAGAGTATGATCACAACATCATATACAAAATTATAATTCACACATTTTTAACAAATAGAAAGCTACCTCCAAGATACCTCAAGTGTTCTGCACTGTCAAACAGTCTTAGCCTTGAGGTCAACTGAAAATTAATACAATAATCAATATTAAAGGGAATCATCCAGATTGGGTATCCAGAGATAATTATGTAATTACATTTAAAAATAAAAAATCTAGAGACTTGTTATCAACACCAACAAGCAAACAGAAATAAAGTAATAATTTCGCTGGAAGATTCAATAAAGTTAGTGAATCTAACAATTTGGATCACATCACCTTAATGTTTCAAGCCTCTGTGATTAGGACCAAACACAGCATACATTTAGTTTCACAAATAAGTCTTCATCAGAAATTCTTTTTTCCACTGTAAACCATTTTATAGCTAAATGTGGTGTTTAAAGTCAAGTTAACTGGCACTCTTTGCACAAACAAGCTCAATATAATATAAAAGTCATGTTAGCAAACCAAAGAACTTTTTTTTTACATTGATATGAGGACACATAAGTGGACTTTGGCATCTTCACTAACAATAACTAGCAACATGTCTCGGTTAAATGCTGAAAGTCGTTTCGTAGTTCATCACAACGTCATGACTTTCTGTTGAGCTAGACACTCCATCGCTTATCTAAAGATTCACTCGAAACAAATCCATCAGCATCCCAATTCTATTATTTTCCTTAAGAGTCCTTAGCATGTTGAATTATATGTCATGTGATGGGCATAAAATGCTAGTACATCATCCAATAATGTTTTGCAATTGAAATATAGATATTCACCAAAAAGAAATTGTCGCAGAACAAGCATGTTACCCAAATTTGATAATCTGATCTCCAAGCCACATGCTTTGCTGCTGTAAATAATCCCTCTTGAAACTTCACACATTACTAGGTTCTTTTTTTTTCCCAAACAACTGAATTTTAGTATCTAGATTTCTTGATTTTAAGGATAAAGCTGGGAATGTAATAAAAAAACTACACAAGAACTCCAATCATTCCAATAGTAATTAGGACTAAACACTAAGTTTTCTTGGCAATAATTAAATAAACCAATAACTGAGAGACATTTCGCAAAGCATAACAAATACCTTCATTTTTTCCTTTCTCTGACAAGGTGAAGAAAGATAAGCAGAAAGCCAGGAAATTGAGGAACCAAATTCCATTTTCACTGCCATTTTTTTGGTAACAATTTTAGCTACAGCTGCTACAACAACTGAAAACTAGAAAAGATGGAATTTTTCATGAAATCAAGGAAACCCATTTGATTTTGACAAAATAATTGGGGCACCATATGAGAAATGGCTGGAAAATGGGTGAGAGTTCGGAGAATCTGAGGTCGATTTTTAGCTTTTAGGCAAAGGGAACAAAGCCAACGGCTGCTTTAGTTATTTCTGGGATTTTTTTAAATATCAAATTAAATCCCATATTAAGTACGATTTGAAGAAAATTCTATTTTAAAAAATCAGTAAAAAAATAATTAATAAAAATCAAAAGCAAATAAAAATAAAAATAATTATGGAGATGTTAGAAGACCTAGAAACTTTGTTTAAACAGTCTATGAAACTAAAAAATTAATTATAATCAATGTAGATTTAGTTAGACAAGTCATAGAACAAAATGAAGATTATAATATAAATATTATAAATTAATAATAAATATTCATTTTATTATCTTATTTGATTATAAAATGTAAAGTTAATTTACATTCCAAACTCTTCTTAAACATTTACATGTTTTGATTATATTATTTTCCCCCTAAAATCTTGAGTATATTAAACACTGAACTAAAATTAGATCTATATTATTACATTTAACGAAAATCATTATTTGAAAAGTAAACATTGTATACAATAAATGGAAAGCGGTAATAAATGAGATAAAGCAAAAGCACAATATTAAAAACTTTATAACATATTTAACATTAAGAAAGTGCACAATGATATTTGAAAATAATAAAGATAAAAATAAAAAGAAAAATGTAACACAAATTAAGTGCATTATAGGAGTGCAAATGTCTTAATTATGATCAAATAATAAAATATTAATATACTCATGGGAAAAAAATGTTTATAAAATCTTTGAAGAAATTCATATTTGATCCCCAAAATATTATCCATTATGACATTGAGTATAAATGTCTTAATGATAATTAAATAATAATGGCAAAGTTCAAGGTACATGCGATAATGGGATATGGTTGGATCGGTCAATGAAGGTCATGACATGTAATAATATTCAGTCCATCATGTAGTACTTTATGAATATCATGTAATACTTTAAAATTTGTAATTTTGATAAATAATATTATGTAGTGTATGTATATGATACAAGAGTATAATTTATATGCATACAATGGTTATACATATTACACGACCCAAGAGTACTGAGAGAAACTAATTAGATCCGCATGCATGTTTGCTAAGACTTAGTTTATCAACAACCCAATCTTTGGGTTGTGAGGAAAAGGACAAAAAGGTAGAGGAAAAAAAAAAAAGAGAAAAGAAAATTGGAGGGGCAACCGGTTGGAGTGTGGGTTGGTTGACCAACTCAATCCACAACCAAATCATGTGTCAAGTGTCATGTTTTAATTGGTTGCATTGAAATTTTATAGATATAATTTTAATTCATTATAAAATATATTATATTATTTTATTTTTTTAAAAATACTCATAATTCCTTTTTTTTTTTAATCTATAAGTAGAATGTAATATAAACATATTTTGAACCACAATTTAAAACTCTCTATTTTCCCTCAATCTCAATTTTTTTTTCTTTTTTACATTTTGAAATTCTCTAATTTCTTATATAATTTCTATAATTTCTTATTATGTATCCAAACAATAAAAAAACTCATAATGCTCTTAAACATGACTTGATTGAGCATATGTGACAAAAATTTGGTAATGATAATTGATTATATAATTTGTATCTTTTATGTTTGTAATTTAATATTTCATGCATCTTTTTTCATTTTTCGTATTCCCATTATTGTAATTTTTATATAATTAATGTAATTTTAATTTAATTATTGTGTTAGTATATTATTTTTCGTGTATTATTGAAACAAACTTTCTTACTATAATTGTGGAATTAAAATACAATTATTATATTTTTGAATATAATTAAAAAATTCTCAAAATAGTATATAATTTCATACTCCCTCTGTCCCAATCGAATTTGCCTACTTGCCATTTTCGTTTGTCCCATCAAATTTGTCAGCCCATAAATGACAAAGAAATTATAAAGCAAAATGTATAAAAAAACATTTTTTTAATCAAAAAGTAAGCAAAAAGTAAGAGTCAACTGCGTTTTCTTAAGCTCCGTGCCCGGTCAAAGTAGACAATTTCGACCGGGACGGAGGGAGTATTAATTGTTGTAGTGTATATAGATGAGATAAAAATTAATATTTTATTAAAAAGTTAGGTTGTGTTGGGTTGTTGATAAAGTATAAAAAAATTGGAATTGGGTTGGGTTGTAGATTGTATATGTGGATGAGAGAGAAATTAATATTTTATTAAGAGGTTGGGTTGTGGTGGATGGTGAATAAATATAGTCTAAGGATCGGTCTGATCCGACCCACCCCATGGATCTCATATATAATATAATATTATCACCTGATATGGAGAAAAATATTACCTTCCGCACATAACAGTATTACAACATGTTTTCTATTTTGAATGGATGTGTCGTACGTAGATAATACATTTTTTAAATCAAAAATATTAAATTACTATTAAAACTCTAAATAATACTCCCTCCGTCCCAATTAAAACTGCCTACTTGCCATTTTCGTTTGTCCCACACAAATCTGCCAACCCCAAAATGACAAAGAAAATTTTACGAAAATACCCTTAAATTTCAACAGATTTACAAAAATGCCATTAATGATTCTTAATTAAAACCCTAATTAAATCTTAAATTAAAACCCTAACCCTAATTACAACAGCCTAATCTTCCCCACCCAATACCCCCAACCTTAATCGACTCTCCATTTACCTCTTGTTTGCTCTAGAACGTTCATCCTGCTCTCTCTCTCCCTCAACCCTAATCGATCGTCGTCTTCGATCTTTCGAGATCAAACTCTCTCCATTTCTGAATCCAGACCCTTGCTCTCCCTTTCTCTCTCATGATGGAAAGGGTTAAGGGCTTAATCGATCGGTGTTTGTTGTTTGCTCACCGATCTGGATACCTCGCTGATGTGTAACCCTCGCCGATCTGGAACCCTCGCCGATCTGAAACCCTTGCCGAGACCTTCATCGATCTGGAACCCTAGCCCATCTTTACCCTAGCCGATCTTGAAATCCATGTGTGAAACCTCACCGATCTGGAACCCTAGCGATTCTTTACCCTAGCTGATCTTGAACCCTCGTCGAACCATCCCTGATCTAGAACGCTAGCCCATCTTTACCCTTGCAGATGTGGAACCCTCGTCGAACCCTCACCGATCTAGAACCCTAACCCATCTTTACCCTTTCCCATCTGGAACCCTCGCCATTCTGTAACCCTAGGCCATATTTACCCCCGCCGATCTGAAACTCTAGCCCATGTCTACCCTCGTCAATCTAAAACCCTAGACCCTATCCATTTGTTAACCCTTGCTATTTCTCTGATTAACCCTCGTTGGGTTCTGTCTCAAGCCTCCATTCAATTCCGGATGGAGTTCTCTGATTCTGAGGCTCAGGAGGCTGTCATTCCTGATTCGGAAGATTCATTCGTCCCGGAGAGTGAGTCCACAGAGGGTGGGGATGCTCTCTCTTTCAGGATTTAGGGATCCCCTTCAGATCGGCGCTGCTGGATCCTGAAATGCTTCGGTTCTTTTACGAATGCTTGGCGATCTGGGTTCCCAGTGTTCGAAAGGTTATTTTTCTTTTCCTTTTGAACATTGCATGTCTGATTTATGTGGGTTTGAGTATTCTAAGGCTGATGATGAAATCCATGTGTGATTTCTGAGGCCAATGATGTGTTTGTGATGATGTAGTTGAAAAATGCTGATGATTCTGAGGTTGTTCCTGTGTTGGCTATGATGGAAAGTATGATTTCTGTGATTAAGCTAGGTTTAAGTGTATATTCTGAGGCTGATGATGAAATGCATGTTTGTAGTGTGAGGCCAATGATATTTTTGTGAACTTTCTGTTGTATATTGTGATGAGTCTGAGGTTGCTCCTGTGTTGGCTATGATGGGAAACATGATTTCTGTGATTTCCTATTTTGAGTGTATATTCTGAGGCTGTTCCTGTGTTGGCTATGATGGGAAGCATGATTTCTGTGATTTCCTATGTTGAGTGTATATTCTGAGGCTGATGATGAAATGCATGTGTGATTTCTGAGGTCAATGATGTTTCTGAGGTTGTTCATGTGTTATTAAGCTAGATATACAATGATTCTGATGATGGATGTATATTGTGATGTTGAATATATGTGTTTGTGAATCTGTAAACTGTGTTATGATGAGGCTTATCCTATGTAAAGCTTAAGGAAAAGTTGTCATCCTGCTGGTTTCTGATGATTTATGATGATTTTGATGACTTGTTATTATTCTGAGGCCATATTCTGTTGAATGTTAAATCATATTGTGTTGATTTCTGTTTTGGTGCTTGATGACCCTTGCTATTGTCCAGCTTGATGACACATCTGTTTTGAGGTAAGCTCATTCTTACTTTTACATGACTACTGGAGTCTGTCCAGCTTTATTCTTGTGCTTGATGACTACTAGAGTCTGTCCAGCTTTATTTCTGTAATTGAGGACAAAGGTGTTGAGTTTGAATGCATGATTAGTTGCGTGGTAGCTCATTCAAGATGCTGCCCAACATGATCTCATTCAAAATGATTAGTGAGATAGGGTGAATTAGTAGTGGCTTGATATAGTCTGTTATTAAGCTATATTAAAGCTGTCATCTCACCCTAAATGTGGCTCTAGGTACATCCCTGTGATGAAATTTATCTGAGGGAGATAAAACATGCATTCCAAAGTAAGAAATCATTCTTTGTTTATAGTTTAAGCAAAATGAACACTTCATGTGTGTTTACACTGTAAACAAAAAACCAAAACGACAAAAGATTTCTAACATATCTTTACATGTAACCTAAGTCTGTTAGAATGCCTTGAATGTCATAACTTTTTGTGGCATCTTCATTTGCAATCACAAAGTTAATTGCTTGCCTTACAAGTGCCTCATCCACTTCAATTGTCATTAGCAATGAGTCATTTCTTGCTTGTGCTGTCTTTCCAATGTGTGGCAGCTTGTAATTGTTACCTCCATTTACCTTTAATATCTCAACCATGCATGCTTGTAGTGTGAGGAAAATGTTGTTCAACTCTGGATGCTCTAGTTCTTCAAATGATTGAAGAACATGAGCAACCAAGTCATCAACATTGTAGGATTGAGTTTCAATCTGCAATGATTGAATAGCCCTGAAGTAGCTTAAATCCAACACATTTGTGTCTGGTGAATTTGGTGGTTGACACATCAACTTAATATCAAATTCATCTTCTGTGGCAGCCCTCCTAAAATCTGAATCCATGTTGCTTAAATGAGGTCTAGCATTGTCTTGTTGAATGATGATCTGTCTGCTTGCATTTGCTGGCCACTTTGCCTTTATTGCTGGGATTATCTATGTGGAGCCATGTGATGAAAAAAACAGCAAACAATTCACCACAAATGTGTTAGTAATGCCACCAAATTAGCCCAATAGTTATTCATAACATTAGGGCAGTTTTAGGAGACTTACTAAACACATTAAATGATGAAAAATCTGAGTGTTGTGAGTTACCTTTTCCAAAAGGCAGCTCTTAATCACATCTTTAGTTATGGAGTCAATTGGTTTTGTAACCATTGTACCCCTTGGTCTGTTTACAGAATTTCTGATGGCTGGGACTTGTTGTGTGAATGGGAAGATGACAATCTTCCCATCAAACAACAATTCTCTTGCTCTGTGTATTGTGGCATTGCCATAGCAGTCATAAACATAACCTTAGGAATGAATCTCTTACTTTTACATGTTCTGTAAGGTTCATCATCTGAGCTCAGTTTATAAGCTCTTTCACTTGTCCATTGCATATAGAACCACTTCTCATCTATATGAACTACATTGTGCATGTTTTCAAAAGTGATCTTGTTGTTGGAAATGTGTTTGTGCAAGAAACAGATGTTGTACTTGATTCTGTTAAATTTGTTTGCTGTTGTCAAGGTTGTTTGATTGCATTTGTGTGTGCTTGAAGCATGCCCTCTTTTACCCACCTGCCCACACTTGATTTACTGATTTCAAGCTCTTTTGCTAACCTCCACTACAAGAAATATGCAGAAAGACAACACAGTAAAGACAACACTTTCTGTTGTCTTTATGAAATTTACAACGGTTTTTACCAAAAGCGTTGTCTTTCTGCATTGGTTGCGCTAAAAGACAACGCAATTTCGCAGAAAGACAACGCTTTTGATAAGGTGTTGTCTTTCAGCGCACTTTTGCGCTGATAGACAACGCTTTTCTGCAACGCTTTCGAGGTGCGTTGTCTTTCAGCGCATTTTTTGCTCTGATAGACAACGCTTTTTGCAACGCTTCTAGGAGCGTTGTCTTTCAGCGCATTTTTTGCTCTAATAGACAACGCTTTTTTGCAACGCTTTGTTGGGGCATTGTCTTTCAGCGCTTTTTTTCTCTGATATACAACGCTTTTTGCAACGCTTTATATGTGTGTTGTAATTTCAGTGCATTTTTCGCTAATAGACAACGTATGTTGCAACGGTATTTGGGTGTGTTGTTTTTTCTCGTATTTTTTCGCTGACAGACTACACTTTTTGCAACGCTTTTTAGGTGGGTTGTGCTTTTTTTCGACGATTTCTACAACCACTACAAGAAATTCGAGTTTTACCCACACATAAATACTCTCACATTTTATGTGCGGTTATTTAATCACACTTAATTTTAATATGTGTGGGTGATAATGTAGACCAAATAAATTAATTTGATGACCGTTATTATCTGTCACTAGCTAATTATTATTTTCTCTTTGGAACATTATTGTTATCAATATTATTTCATAATTAAAGTTATATTTCAAAAAAAATTTATTATTAAAAAATTAGTATTTTAAGGATATATTTAAAATATAAATTAGTTTAATTCAGAATTATATAATATCTTAAACTAAATTGAAATTTTAATAGGTACGTATTATTATTAATATCCACGTTCATTATTAGTATTTTGAACTTTACTTTTAACTACATATCTTAAAATACAAAAACTAATATATTTTTAAAAAAAATTGATGTTATGAATATATATGTATGTGAACCTAATACAATCAAAAGTTAATACAAAAAATTAATATATTCTTAAATAATGTGATGTTATGAATGTATATGTAGGTGAACCTAATACAATCAAAAGTTAATAAACTAAAATGATAGGAATGGGATTTGAACCTAGAACCTAGGCAAGACTAGGAAAACCACTAGACTATGTGAATTTTGTTGTACACAAATTATGTTTTATTTAAACTGAATGAGGCTTAAATTTTTTACCCTTAGTAAATTTGGGGGAATCTTACCCAAGTCATAATTTACATCTACTAGGTCAAAATTAAAACGAAGGGCACGACGGAGATCGGCGGCCAGCGAGTGGAGTGCTGAAGTGCGGCGGGCGACGGAAGTGGTGTATAGCTGAAGTGCGGCGGGCGACGGAAGTGGTGTATAGCTGAAGTGCGGGCAGACGACGAACACCAGGAAGATTTCAAGGGCTGCGCGAACAGATCGGCGGGCGAAACAGTGAAGGTTGCGCCAGGGTATTTCCGGAATTATTTGATGCCAAAGTTGCTTGCGGTACCCAATATCGACAAGTTTGCTCATCTCATTCGTGAGCAGCGCAAGGTATTTTCCTCCAAATGATTCACTTGTTGTTTAGATTCTCAGTGTTTAATCGATTGTGAATGTATATCCATGAGTATGTTTGACTATGATTATGAGTATAATCATAATGTTACCATGTGTTTCCTTGACAGTCATTTACTTTGAATGTAAATTGATTTCTCTAGAAAAAAATTGTGTTTGGGCGTTCATTTGTGTTCGATTGGGTTGGAAGAAGTTTCAATTTGTTGGATTTGGAAATGCTATTTCCTGGAGGTTAAAGGGTTTGTTTGTTAGATGGTAATACTAAAACATCTACAGTATGGTGTTCTATTATTATTGTTACAGAAATGCAATTACTGTTATTGTGGTGGTTCCATTATATTCTCTGAAAAATGTAACAGATGATAAGATTAATGCTCTGTTGCCAGACCCCACAGGTTTAGGTAGTTCTAGTCCCTCATTTTGTTCTTCTAGCAATCTTCTGCATTGATAACAAAAATTCATTTGCTAAATGAAAATGGATAAATATTTTTCTCAAGAATAACCTTCTTTAGGCTCAATCAAAGTGCATGCCAGAGCAAAGGCAGGTGCATAAAATAAAAACTCTATGGGTTAAGTCTAATCTAACTTATAAACTAAGGTTTTCTTCCCTCTAAGCATGTCTTAAAGTTCAGGCATGGCCCTTTCTGTCAGGTGCATTAGTGGCCTAGTGCCTTAGTCTTGCACTCGTAGGACAAATATTCCCTCTTTTGACCTGCACACGCTTCTTTGCTCATAGTTTTTAAGCTATAAGTACTTACGGACAAACCTTATTTTTGCCAAAGACGCATTGCTGTTAATGTGATGATGTTGTTTACAATCCTTTTATCCGTTTGTTTTGATCAGATTTACCAGCCTAAGGAAGATGAAGAGGTTAAAGTAGTCACGAAGACAGATGAAATCAACACTAAAGAGTATGTGGCTGCAGCAAATCTCCTTGCTAAGGGAAAACTGGTTAGTATATCAAATAAAGTTTTGATCTTCCAAAGTAAAACATGTTTTTTTTTTTTGGATTAATGTGAAACTCTCATATGATTGATCACATATTGTCTTTTGAGAATTAGTATCTCTATGTATTACTGACATATTGTTTCTACAATATTCCCTTAAGCCATAATTTCATGCCTTTTTTTTTCAATCTCATAATTCTGGATTCAACTAGGAGTTTGCTCTATCTCTTTCATGTTGCACTGGCAAGTAGTGAGAAAGCTATTACAAGCTATTATTTAAATTATAATAAATTAGTTATAGCAACTCTCTTTTGAGCTGAAGAGAATTATCAAATGATTATTCTTTTACCTTCAATTTGTTGGGTTTTACTTTGGTTTCTTGTATCTGAGATTCATGTTGGGAATGGCTATTTATCATGCAAATAGTCTTTAACTTTTGGTGTCTCGTAGAAGGACATATCTGTGAGTTATAATCCATATGACCAACCTCATGTAGTGGGGTAAAGACACTATTGAGCTCCATACTAACTGAAATCTTTTTTTAGGTGTGGGAAAAACTTCCCTTGTTCATCTGATAATGAATGGTTCCTCCATTGCTCGCCCTTCTCAAACTGTGGGCTGTTCAGTAAGTGTTAAGGTATGAATTTAATTCATTGTCCTCAAGTGGGTTGGATACTTATCTTTCATGTATAGTTCATGCCTTTTTGTTCTTTGCAGCATACAACTTATGGAACTTCTGGTAGTTCATCAAGTAGCATCAAGGGTGATGCTGACCGAGATTTTTTTATTGAACTTTGGGACATATCAGGACACGAGCGTTATAAAGATTGCCGGTCTCTGTTCTATTCTCAAATCAATGGTAAGCAGACATTATTTTTTGCTTGTTCCAGATTTTTTTGCTATGTTCGAATGCTATTTCGTATAAGGATCTCTAGCTCTGAATCAATGTGGGGGATTCTTATAATCTTGTTAATTTTGTTAGTTAGTTTATATACAAATTTAAAATGTATCTAAGTTTAAATAAGCTAACTTTTTTGATGTAAATTTCACAGATTCTTGGAAACTGAGGAGTAACTATGAAGTTTATGAAGAAAACAAAGGTCTTGATATTGGTTTTGTGAAGGTTCCACTCTCGAATTATAAATGTATGACTCTATAATATTTTACTATCGTATGACTAGGTGAATGTTGGGACATTGATGTATGATTTGTTAATGTATGTTTGACATCGATTAAATGTTGAAATATGTTTAGTGAATTTTTTTTGTTTATTTAATTATTGAATATTATTATTATACAGGATACAAAATATAAAAAATAATTGAAAATAAAATTATTCAGAAAGACAACGCTTTTAAAGTGTTGCAAAATTGTTGAGAAAGACAATGCTTTTCCAAGCGTTGCACAAAAAAAACAAAAACATATAAGACAACGCTTTAAAAGCGTTGCACGAAATACACTAACACATAAAAGACAACGCTTTAAAATCGTTGCATGAAATGAAAATTTGAGTAAAAGACAACGCTTTAAAAGCGTTGCAAGTTATGTTACAGAATTTATTAACAACAACGCAATCTGCAACGCATGAAAAGCGTTGTCGTATCCCCGAAAGACAACGCACTTTGTGCGTTGTCTTTCAGCGCCTGTCTTTTACAACGCTGGATACGACAACGCTTTTTTTCTGGGAAAGACAACGCACTATGTGCGTTGTCTTTCAGCGTTTTTTTTGTAGTGCTCGTACTTGTGCCTCTCTTGGAGAAGGGAATGACTTTAATGGCTTCCTCATCAAACTTTTTAAGTTTCGATGAAGGTTGACGTAGCCTTACTTCCGAAAACGAAATAGGCAGCCCCTCTGAAATTGGCTTCCTTGCAGCTTGCCATATGACTCAGATGATACGAATGAACACTCCAAATGATGTTGTGACTTCTGCAGTGATGTCATTATTCAAAATGCCGTTGTTGTTTACAAGAAGCCGCTGAGCTATGAGAAGTCATGCTGATGGAGATAAATGTGTTGTTCCTTTTTTTGAGTTTGTCTCTTGCATTGAATCTGACATTTTCACTTGTAAATTTGTTGTTGGTTGTTGAAAATGCATTGAATGCATCTGTTAGTGTATTTATAGAACAATAGGATTTGAATTTGTGATGAATTGGTGGGAATTTTGTCCCTTTGCTGTAAATAGATCATTCTGTACATTTTTTTGATTTGGTGGGAAGTTTTCCCACCAACTTAATTTTAAGTAGCGCAGTTTTTTTTCTGCAGAATTGCTGAATCAATTTTTTTTAATTTTATATTCATTTACTGCTTTTACAATTAACATACTAATTACATCCCTAATTAAAGTGAAAAAAGCATAAACTTTCTCTCTCCAATCACAGTCAACTGTATTTTCTTAACATTCGTGCTGGTCAAAGTAGGCTGATTTAACCGGGACGGAGGGAGTAATCTTTTATAAAGATATATATAGTTTATATTAAATTAGAACTCTAATATAATATAATCCTCGTAATAGAATTCTATATCTTTTGGTTTAGGTTGTAATGTAAAATTATTTAAATATAAAAATTCTAAATTACTATTATAACCTTAAATATAACTTTTAATAAGGATATATTAGACAATTCATTTTTTTTTTTTAACATCCATAATGTATATTCACTTGAAATGGTCATGAGGGTGTAGCCATCTACAACCAAGCAAGGTTCAAAATATCGTGATATTTCGCTGAAATATCGGTGAAATATCGCTAAAATGAAAGCACTGAAATAATATCACCATGCCAAAAAATTTCGTTGAAAATATCGCGATATTTCGGTAAATATCGCGATTATATCGTTTTTATATCGATATATCGCGATATATTCCGATATATCGCGATATATCGCCCCTTTTTCTTTTTTCTTTTTCCTTTTCTTCCTTTTGTTTTCAGCGCGTGATATCTTTCCTTTTTTTTTTTTCCTTTTTTTTTTTTTCCTTTTTTTGTTTAAGAATGGATATGTGATATCTTTCCTTTTTTTTTTCCTTTTTTTTTTTTCCTTTTTTTGTTTAAGAATGGATATGTGATATCTTTCCTTTTTTTTTTCCTTTTTTTGTTTAAGAATGGATATGGAATATGTATGTATTTTCCTTTTTTCTTTTTTTCCTTTTCATCCTTTTGTTTTTTACTTTTTTTTTTATTATGAAATATTTATGTATTTAAAGTATGTCTATTAAAAATTAAATTTAGTTTTTCTTCTATATATGTAAATAAATGTAATAAATAATTAATTTATATAGATTAATATGCTATTATTTAGTTTTCTCTCATAATTTAATTAAGTTTAGTTAAATTACACAAGGAGTGTTATCATTTCAATGGAAGAAACTTGTAGAGTATTGTTATTCAAATAATTCAAATGTATGATATAATAAATTCATTGCTTATTTATATAAATCTGTTGTATTTTTTGTAAATTATGTGTCTTTATAGATTCTTATAGGTAAAGTGCTTAATTATATCCTTTTATTTGAAATCTTAACTTCAATTTATGTATGAATGTTAGTTATAACATTATGTAAATTACCAGATATATTTTTTAATTTTTTCACAATATTTCCATGATTTTTTTAAAAATTACCGATATTTCCACCGAAACCGATATATGAACCGATATTTCCGTAAATTTAAGGTACCAATACATGCACCGAAACCGATATTTTCATCCTTGCAACCAAGTATATAAAACATCGTTAAACACCTTTAAAAGATGGTTTATAAGTAAACCTACATAAATATTATTGGTGTTAATTTGCCTTTTCAGCAGATGATTGAGATGCATGTCACAAGTCAAAAGAATGTAGGCAAACTTTCTTTGTCTATACACCAAAGAAATGTTGAAAAAGTAGCATAATTGATAGGCATAACACGAGCAACGTCAACTAGAATTGCTATATCAAACCGTTTCCAACAAACAACAATAATTCAACGAAAAACAAGAAGAAAAAAATGGAACCGAAATGCTTTGAACATCGGATAACACGAACAACTATAGTTGCTGGTTTCACCTACAATTTGGAGGTTAGACCTGAGCAGTGCCCTCTGTAAATTTAGGATCCTCACATCTGTACCTTCCATCAGGGCCGATTCCGAATCCCCGGGGATCAGCAAATACATTCTCAAGCAGCTGGCTACGAGGTGGAACTGGGCTTTGATCTGCAAACTCAACAGAATCTTCAACGATCTCGTCTATCTTCTTCTCGATGGCCTTCAGATCTCCTTCGTTTGCCAGGTTGTTTTCAATTAAGTACTTCTTTAGTGCAGTGATGGGGTCTCTCTTGGCGTAATGGGCCTTCTCAGCTGCCAAAGTGAACAAATGCTAGTTATTGTGTGGAAGTCATGAAACAATTAAAGCAGATTAGATATGTACGTATGCTAGATAATGGCCCTGAGTTTATAGAGTGCATGCTATGCCCGGTGGAATGCATTCCACCGAGTGTAGCATCCACCACTCATTTTGCACACTTCCACATGGGTGTGTGTGTGTCAGTATGTAAATGAGTTGTGAATATTACACCCAGTGGAATGCATTGGATATAGAATCTACTCAGAGGTTATGATGCCTAGTGACCATTCTCATTTTGAATCAAAAGGCACCCAATGGACAAGGACTGCAGAGTCCAACCAAAGGTTCAAGATTAGAGTTACACATTTTCAATGTTTTTTTAGTTTTTCTTGCTGGGGCCTCAGGCACTAGAAACAGGCTTGCACCTGTGTGCAACCTTGCGCCCCTAACAACTATGATAACCAGCTATGAGCAACTTATAATAATCGCTAGAATGAGCAGAACAAACCTAATTCAATATCAAGTGATTTTACGCAGTTTATGGATAAGATGAACCCTGCATAGAGAAACTATGGACAAAGAGTATCTATATGCTAAAACAATCGGAGAAGAGACTGGCATTCCCCACACTCTCAAGAGGCCTATTCATCAAATTATCAAATTCAATGCTAACATCTAAGGGATAATTATATGTTCTTGATCTTTGCAGACAATCAATTATTGACCTTCAGATAACAGGAAATAGTTTTTCATGTGTGAATTAAAAAATTCTCTATAGCCTGGAAGAACACAGAATAAACACCAAAGAAAATGAGAATAAGTATTAGAAGTGTATTAAATAGCTCACCAGGGTCACGAAGCTCATCAGGGTCAGCCAAAGAGTGTCCTCTGAACCTGTAGGTCTCACACTCGACCAAAGTTGGACCTTCACCTCTTCTAGCCCTTCCAACAGCCTCCTTAGCAACCTCCCTCACCTTCAACACATCCATACCATCAACATGAACCCCAGGCATCCCAAATGCCGGACCCTTCTTCCAAATTTGAGGATCCGAAGTGGACCTCAAATGGGACATCCCAATAGCCCACAAATTGTTCTCAACAACAAATATGACAGGAAGCTTCCACAGAGCAGCCATGTTCAAGCACTCATAGAATTGGCCAACGTTGCAAGTGCCATCTCCAAAAAAGGCTATTGTAACCTCATCACAATTCTCCTTGAGAACTTCTCTCTTATATTTGCTCGTGAAAGCAGCTCCTGTTGCAACAGGAATGCCTTCACCAATAAAAGCAAAGCCACCAAGAACATTATGCTCTTTGGAGAACATGTGCATAGAGCCACCCTGGCCCCTGCAGCAACCAGTGGTCTTTCCAAAAAGCTCACTCATGACCTGACGAGCAGGAACACCTTTGCTCAATGAATGGACATGGTCACGGTAAGTGCTCACCACACAATCTTCTTTCTTCAAGAGCTTGATAAAGCCAGTGGATACAGCTTCTTGTCCATTGTACAGATGTACGAACCCAAACATCTTGCCTCTGTAATACATCTGAGCACACATATCCTCAAAGGCTCTTCCCAAATACATGTCCTCATACAATTCCAAGCCCTCTTCTTTTGTTATCAGCTGCATGCAAACACACATAAGTTATCCCCCAAGGAAAAAAGGGTGAAAACGAATCTAATCTTTATTCACATAAGATAAATGCCGCTACTTAATCAAAAATCACCCAAAGACAGACAATAAATCCAGTGACACTAAATCAAAGGAAACTAAAAAAAAAAAGTGAACTTTGGAACCCAACTTAATGACTTTTGTCCTTCAACATTCTTAATTGCAAAAAATGCCTCTGTTTGCACCCTCTAATTAAGATGAGCAAAAACACATGCAATAACAATAACATAAATCAATTAAACAACATAAACATTCCATAACCACTTTACCTAATAGCACAAATAAATTCTTTAAAACCATCATCAGAAAAAAAGAAAAAAAAAAGTTAAACACTCATCTAATCTTTCTTGACATAAGATAAAAGCAGCAAATCAATCAGAATCACCCAATACAGACAACAATTTTAAACATAAAAAAATCAAATCAAAGGAAAAGAGATTCCTCGTCCATCACTCTCCAATTAGAAGAGCAAAAACACATGCAACAATAATAACAGAAACAAAATCAAACAAACAACACAAACACTCCACCTAATGAACAGCAAAATCACTAATCAGCATTCACAAAGAAATTAGAAATCGAATACAAAATTATACCAAATTAGAGGCAGCAGAGCTGGATTTGAGCTTCTTCTCCTTGACAACATCGGAGGATACGGCAACAACAGTGCTGGATCGGCGGTTAATAGGCGAAATCGCCTTGTTAACAGAAAACAACTTATTCCCGAGAAATTTGGAGCCGGGAAAAGAAGAAGGCCCAGAAATTTTACAGCAAGATTCAGACTTTTCGGCAGATCTGGAGGAGTTAACAACGAGAGGAGAGTGGAGGATTTTGGCCGTTGCTGAACAAGCCATCTCGATTACGGGTAACAATGCAACAGAAAGAAACACAAGAAGGCGGTGATTGTAGCAGGAATGCGTTCAAATCTAGAGAGAGAAAAGCATGAGATCAAGAGATCGAGAGAGAATGAATGAATCGAAAGGAGGAAACAAGGAATTATAGGAAGAGAGGGAAGGGAGGGAGGCGGAGAGTACGAGAGAGAGTTTCTGTGGAAATAATCGTCACTAAAATGTGTGTGTTTCATGTGCCTTGTCATTTTAACTCTTTTTTTTGAAAAAATAAAATATAAACTTACACTATTATTAGTTTATTTAATTTTAATTGTTTTCTAATGTAAATAATTATTATTAAATATAAAAAATCTTTTGATCTAGATATATGCTATTTAGATGTGAGTTAGAAATTTTATTACGTGACTGATAATAAATTTCAAAAGGATTAATAATAGAGGTGGATAGGTGGGGTTAGAGAAAAGTTTGGCATATTGTCATCTACTAAGATTGCAGCACAATAATGATCTCAACGGAGGAAAATAGGAGTAATTTGGCCACCTTGTCATCTACAATTGCATGGTCCTGTCCTGTATATCTTGTAATTTTTTTTTTCTTTTTCTTACATATAATATTATATTATTAATAATAATGATAATGTGAATGTGTGTAATTGATGAATTTTCATGATATGTATTGATTAATCAACAACATTTGCAGGTCATTAATCAACCTTAATGTGCCAACTACATCCTCATTCATACACAGATGGGGGTGGCGTGTAGCTTCTGAAATTTGTGTTTTATTATTAAAACCATTAATTAATTAATACACGCAATTTAATATAAATATAGTAATACAAGAATGTAAATTTGACCTTCATTTTATATTATATGCCTCAATGGGACACAAATATAGTCAAGACTTGAAGATCATCTGTCTGTCCTGTTCGTGTGTTCGGAGATAAGAGGGGAACCTCAATAAATAATGCACGTGTAAAGAGCATTATATTGAGCTTTCTGCAAATTCATACTAGATGCATTTTATATCTCTTATCATATCTACGAAATATATTTGGCAGAACTATCATAGCCTACACAAACAGTACATTAATACGCTCAACGATTGCAATCCTCTATTTGCTCGAGGGAAGAACCACATTACAAAAAGGGGTTCAGCAATAGTGCCTGTGTGAATATTTAACGAACTAAGCCAAGAATGGAGATAGAATGTGGCAGAGGAAAAGGAAGGTCCCTAAGTTGGAAAATCTTGATGCTATCTATATAAGAGATGTGCTCCTCAGAAGCCGGACTATTCTGTTATACAACGGCCATATGGATATAACAAAATCCAAGTACCTCTCCTTCATCCACTCTTGTAAATCCTTAGTTTTTCTCCTCCTCACCTCATTGTAGTTCATGTTTTTCATGTCTGCTAAAGGTTGAACTATACATGATTTCAAGGCTTCTTTTAGCTTCCCATGTACAACGTAATCACGTACCAGCAAGCAGAAAACAGGCAGGCTCTTCACTACTTTGACTGTCTGCCGGAAGCTAAATGCATAGAGCCCACATATTGCTCGAAACATTTTTATGTAGAGAGCAAGAACTAATGGTCCAAGAATCCAAAGAGGAATCAATTCTTTCGATACTCTCGACCCATATGCAAGGTTAACAGCAAGGTACAGAGATGAGCTGCAAGCACAACAAAACAGAGCAAGCCATCAATAACATCAACTTGAGTTAGAAGTGTAAGTGGAGGAGCAAATTATGTGTCATTATTAAGTGGAGGAGTAAATTAGTATTCCAAAAGATAGTATCAGCATTACTTATGTAAACAAAAATGCTGAATCTTTAACCCTTGGCTAACGACCAGAAACGAGCAACAAAGTTTGGAAGAGAATCTACTAAAGAGTATACCATAACAAAAGTAAAGATCAGGTCAAACTAAGATTTTATCTTTATATATTGATTATTAAGTAGTAGCTCGTAATAATTTATTTATGAAAACCACAAGAAACTGAAGGCCCATCAAGGAATCAGAAACCTAATTGACACAATTGAAAAAAAAAAAAAAAAGATGATAGAAAAGATATTTACAACCAGGAATATCAACAAAAATAACAAGGAATGTCAACAAAATCGGTCGAAACCACTAACAGTTCGATGCATTGAAACTGAAGAGGGAAAACTCTTATGATCATCCTGTCCTAGTGAGTGGTGATGGAACGACTAAGTCTCTCTTTTGCATAGCAATATCAATACTCATTCCACTTTAAAAGAGTGTACTTTGTTTAAAAGTAGTACCATGCAAACACATGTTTATAAACCTTTCCACCTACAATGAGAGGAGGGGGGGAGGGGAGGGAGAGAGAGTGAGGCAGGCGTGTGTGTGTGGAGAGAGAGCAAGGATCATACTTACAATAGAATAAAGGGTATTTTTATTGTTGCATCTAAACCCCAAAAAAGGCAACAAATGGCCTTCAGAATTTCCCCATCTTGCTGTTTGACAGTGTTAGGCATTTCTGATGTCTCTGTAAAAGAAAGTTCATCATGAACTTCCAGTGCTTGGGTTTGTGATGCTGTTCGCAGTAACATCAACCAATTCTTGAATAAATTCTGTATAGTCACTGAATTGGATGTTCCCTCAACTACTGATGTGCAAGGAGCATGAACAACATTCTGCACCTTAGAAGATTCCCCTGAGGACTCTTCGGCGTCATGTTGCAAATAAGAAACTTCAACATTTTTTAGGGACTTTGAGCCATTAAATTTGTCACCAGAATCATCATACCAACTGCTGCCTTTAAAAGCTGATATTCTAAAAGATTTTGACTTTGGTCCAATGACAAGAGAAGCTCCTACACTGGAAGTAATTCATATTATCAGATTCATTAAAAAACAGCATAAAAAGGAATCTATCATTGAACTCCAAAGTATACAAATTCATAAAAGAAGTAAACATCAAAACTAATAAAATGATGTGGTAGATTAGAGAGTTGTGAAAATGGGAGTTTTTTTTATAGAATTATGAATAGAGCCTTTAAAATACATGTAAAAATCAACATAATTAATAGAACTGCAAATATACCAAGAGAGATAATTGACTAAAGGAGAAACAGATGTTTTGAGACTTGCTGATATAGAAAGATTGGTATTATGACCATGTGATAAGCACTTGGAAGTAAATTCCAAACAACATTATACTACAAAAACAATCCTACCAAAGACGAACAAAGAGACTATCATAACCTTCAAAAATAATTGCTAATATTATTGTTTTTGTAAGTATGTGTTTTAATTTAAACATGCACAAGCTCTCACCTTGAACATGACCTGCATTTCAAAGAGACAAACTTATCTTTTCTCCAAACTGCATGAAATGCTGGTTCACAATGTTTTAACTTGCTCCCTCTGCTCCACAATGAAGGCACAGAGGGGAAAGTGCCAACAGAACCCTGAAAAAGTCACCAAGAGAATGATTTCATATTAAAATTAAAAACAGAACACCTGAGAACTTGTGTTCAGGAAATAAGAATAGATAATACCAAATCTAGAACACAGAATGCAGATATTTTAAATTGAAATTTAAACAAAAGATAGGAACCCCCAATGATAATAATTTTAACAGTGGTTAAAAGTTTCTATTGCACATCAAGTAATGGATTAGAAAACTTCATAACCAGATTGCTGGAGAATTCTAGTTTTAATTGGGTGTAAGTATTGTCACATGTGTAATCAGGTCATATCAATATTTGTGTGATACCATACGCATCATGCCCGCATTTTGGCATGCCTACAAAGAGGTGGAGCTCAGTATCAAATCGTATATACATACATACATACATACATACATACATATGTATGTATGTGTGTGTGTATATATATATATATATTAGATAAGAGGAAATATCTTTATCATTCAAACAAAAAGGCTTGCTTCTATCTAATAATGCACATAAATTCATTCACATCGAAACACTCCAAAAATGTTTCCATATATTTACATGCCTTTTTTAAAAAATTTATATGGACAATCGTAATTACCTTCAAGGTATGGGTTGTCGAGGCCATAGTCTATACCACCTGCTTACAAACATTCCCCATGAAACTAAACCTGAAAACCTAGAAAAAGAAATAATAATAATATTAATAACTTGTTTTAGCTGGGAAGACAGTTGTTGAGATATCTATGAACTTAGCAAAAGATCAAAAAACTGTTCTCTCCTTTCCTCTTTGATGTGCAATCTCAAGGTTACAGTTCGACAATCACCAAAAAACCATGAAAATTTTTAAAGGCTAACATAATCATTACAAACAACAACCAACCCTTCGGTGAAGTACCAAGCAGAGGTTAATTAATATCTACAGAACATTAGCCCACAAATTAGCAGAAACTAAAACACATCGAAATTTAAGAAACTGCTTTCAATTTTCGCACGTCACATAAAAATTCGAAAAACAACTCGAGACCATAATTAGGAACACAGCACAAACATACACATATATACACACACATATATAAGCATACAAATACATACTTTACGTGTCGACAAAATTTAAACAGAGAGAGATGACATGCTGACAGTAGAATTCGATGATGCCAGATGATTGTAGATAAAATTTGTAGGATTGGACAGAGGAAAGAGAAAAGGAATTGCGAAATTAGGGTTTCTGAAACGAGTACCCTTCTAATTTTCTATTTTAACCTCTCAATAACATACAATGAGAAAAAAAAGGGATTTGATGGCGACATTATTATATTAAGACAATAACTTTTATGAGTCAGGATCTAAAATCCATGCACCTGATCCAATCCATTCACACACCCAAAACGCATCTCTCACGCGCATGCACGCGCTCCCACGTGCTGAAAACTTGTGCTGAAACTCATCCAAAATTCGCTCAAATAGACCAACTTTTCTGTATAGTTAAACCAACTTTGTGTATAGTTAGACCAACCATGTGTAGGTAGGTCTAACTATATACAAAGGTATGTCTAACATATATAAATGTATGATTAACTATACATAAATGTATGTCTAACATATATAAAGGTATATTTAAGTATACATAAAGGTATATCTAACACAGCGTAAAGGTATGTCTAACATTACGTAGTGGTATGTGCCAAAATTCGAAAATCAAGCCAAAAAAAGACAAGGCATGGAATCTGGGCAGAACGGGTATGTTTAACATAGCTTAAATGTATGTCTAACATATACTATTGGTATGTGATTTTTTTCAAAAATCATGAGCGGAAAAAAAAAATAGTGCGGTCCCCCTAACCCGGATCCGACCCGGGTGCATGGATCTAAGATCCATGCACCTGATTCACAAGAGACTTACTCTTATATGAATGTTGAAAAACTGAATATATTACTTCACAATTTATCTCCTTAATTTGTCACAGTGGATGCAAATAATGTATAATTGTTGCTCACAAAAAACTTGTGTAACGGTCACAACAACTGTTGTTACACTACAAAAAGATGAGTTACTTTCATGTATATCAGTTGCACGGATCCGTGTAATTGGGCCGTGCGCGGGTTGGGCTGGCCCGCCCAGTCCGTGCTTTTTTACTTTTTTCGCGTATTTTGGTCGTTACCTTCATGTTATGTTAGTGTTACTTTCACGTTATGTTAGAGTTACCTTCGTGTTATTTTAGTTCAGTGGTTTTAAACTAAGGGTATGAAATCTGGAGATGGGGTAACTCTAACAT
Source organism: Scutellaria baicalensis (assembly GCA_005771605.1). Classification (NCBI taxonomy): domain Eukaryota; kingdom Viridiplantae; phylum Streptophyta; class Magnoliopsida; order Lamiales; family Lamiaceae; genus Scutellaria; species Scutellaria baicalensis. Next base: position 2,920,912 of record CM016724.1, read on the forward strand.
AACATGAAGTTCAGTGGTTTTAAACTAAGGGTATGAAATCTGGAGATGGGGTCACATTAACATAACGCGAAGGTAACTCTAACATAACGCAAAGGTAACTCTAACATAACGCGAAGGTAACACTAACATAGCATGAAGGTAAAAAACAATGTTAATCATACCTTCATGTTATGTCAGAGTGACTCTCACGTTATGTTAGGGTAACACTAACATAATATGAAGGTAACCCGAGTGACCCTCACGTTATGTTAGGATAACACTAACATAACATGAAGGTAACTCTAACATAATATGAGGGTATGACTACCTGGAGCGAATATTGGTGGGTTTGAGCGCACCCACCTGGCTCGTGGGGGCACGTTGGGGCGTGTGAAAACACGTGTCAGAGGCGCGTGGGGCGGGTTGACTCCATGCACCAGTTGCACAAAATATTTTACCCAAAAAGATATATTTATAGTTGTATAACACATTTGAAATATCTATATCTATATCTATCTATATTCATACTTATAACACTATATAAGTATGGATGTTTCATCCTTTTTTTTGTAATGTCAAATTCAACCCTCACTACACCAAAAACGCTTAAAGACAACAATTCTAAAGTGTTGTTGTTCTGGGTATAAGAATGTAGCAATTCTAAAGTGTTGACAATTCTAAAGTGTTGTTGTTCTGGGTATAAGAATGTAGTCTATGTCACTGTGGCGCCTAAAGACAACACTTCAAAAGCACCACTGGGATTTGAACCCTTGTCCGCCACCATTTGAACTCTTGTCCGCCACCACTAGGATTTGAACCCTTGTCCACATATATGAAAGCAACTCAAGTACCACTAGACCAAAGATGTACATTGATTTATTTATTATCTAATATATATATATATATATATATATATATATATATATATAAAGTGAAAAAGATAGACCTCCAATTTTCTTATTTTTTCCACGCGGAGTTTGACTGACTCGTTTGCTTTTATAAAAGGTTCGCCTCATAATGAATTATATTATCCACCAAAAATTAGTACATCAACCTATCACCATTCAAAAGAATAAATATGAATGAACAATAATTTACTCTCAATATCAATGATTAAATAATATCAATAAAAAAAGATCTCACCAATTTTTAAGTTAAGATTCAGCAACATCATCAGTATTTGATAAACCAAAGATGAAAAAGATAAGGAAATTTTAATCATTATAATAATAATAACAAAATAACAATAAATATTAGTATATTCCTCAAATATAATTATAATACTTAATTATTAATAAATATTTGAACAGGTATGACATCAATTTCAATATAAATTAATTTCATTATACAAAATTAATTTCTTAAGAATTTAAAAATAAAGCAAAGTTAAAGTAGTAATCATAATAATAATATAAAAAAATAACGATAAAATTATATATTAACATTATTAATATATAATCATAATTATTAAATATTAACAGTTATTTTGGAAAATGTAAGACATCATTTGTATATCAATTTACCACATTTCAAAAATGATTACTTATAATTAAAAGATAACACTTTTCAAGTGTTTCCATAATAAAAAGAGTATGCTTAAAGACAACACTTGTAAGAAATGTTGTTATTATCTAAGAAATGGAGCTCAAACACAACACTTCTCTAAAATTGTTGTCATTGACAGAAAAAAACACGCCCAAAGACAACACTTCTCTAAAAGTGTTGTCATTGGCAGAAAAAAATACGCCCAAAGACAACACTTCTCTAAAAGTGTTGTCATTGGCAGAAAAAAACACGCCCAAAGACAACACTTCTCTAAAAGTGTTGTCATTAACAGAAAAAAATACGCCCAAAGACAACACTTCTCTAAAAGTGTTGTCATTGGCAGAAAAAAATACGCCCAAAGACAACACTTCTCTAAAAGTGTTGTCGTTGGCAGAAAAAAACACGCCCAAAGACATCACTTCTCTAAAAGTGTTGTCATTGGCACAAAAAAACACGCCCAAAGACAACACTTTCGTAAAATTGTTGTTAAAGTGATGTCTTTGAGTAAAAAAAAAAATCTTTCTCAACACTTTAAGCAAAAAGTGTTGTAAATTTCAAAACCACAACAGTTTATGCTTAAAAATGTTGTCGTTGTGGTGTTGTCTTTGACCTTTTTTGTTGTAGTGCCTGATGATTAAATTTAATTGATGTGAAATAGAGTCCTAATTAAATAAAATTATTTATTAAGGATAGTAATGTAATTTAATTAATGTTTATTTATTTTTCTAGAGTCATTTACATTTTCAACTCTTCTAGAATTTTTTTTTACATGAATTGATTATTTTTCTTCTATAACATTTTAAATTTGAGACTAAGATTAGTTTCATATTAATATATATTTAAAGAGCTTATCAATGATATATTAAAAGTTTTTGGAAAAAAAAAGTTATACTATAAATTTAATATTTTTATTAAAGTATTGTACTATTAGAAGTTGGGGATAATTTCAATTTTGGTTTTATATGTAAGACAATTTCCATTTTTTTTTGACAATTAAGTATTCGTTTTACAATTTTGGTCCTCTATGTTTTAATTTTTTTCAGTTTCAGTCATTTTTTTTGTCTAAATTTTTTTAAAAAAAAACTGCTGACGTAGCTACCAAAATTGAAGACAAAATATAATTATATTTATATAAGAATCAGTAAGTTTGAATTACCAATATCAAAAGGAAATAAAATTAAATAATCATGGAGATTTATTTGGAAGACATAGAGAATTTGGTTCAAATAATCTATCAAACTAAAATTAAGAAATATAGGTACCTAAACTTTGGAATTTTATAATACCATCACCAACCATTGTGAATGATACTAATAGACAACCAAATGTTGTTGACGATGGAAAATTCCCCTGAAAATATTTATTTCGAAGGGTATTTTTATCTTCTAAAAGTATTGGAGTGAAGACTGTAAGTTTGAAAAATTTATAAAAATCATATTAGTTCTATTATATTTTAAATTCTGAAAATCATGTCTTCCATTCAAGAATAATTGAGAGAAATTAAGTCATTTGGTTACGATTTAGAGGAAATTTGGTTTTCAACTTGAGGGACAGTCATGAAGTATTTTGACGATATATATTTAAAGAGATTTTCAATAATTTACTAAAAGCTTATGAAAAAAAGTTATACTATAAATTTAATATTTTTATTAAAGTATTGTATTATTAGAAGTTGGGGATAATTTCAATTTTGGTTTTATATGTAAGACAATTTCCATTTCTTTTGACAATTAAGTATTCGTTTTTCAATTTTGGTCCTCTATGTTTTAATTTTTTTCAATACCAGTCATTTATTTGTCTAAATTTGCAACACTGCTGACGTAGGCAAAATATAATTATCTTTTTATATAAGAATCTGTAAATTTGAATTACCAAAATCAAAAGGATATAAAATTAAATAACCATGGAGATTAGATTTTGGTTCAAATAATCTATCAAACTAAAATTATTCTTCTATAGCATTCTAAATTTGAGACTAAAATAAGTTTCATATTAATATATATTTTTAAAGAAGTTTTCAATGCTATATTAAAAGCTTTAAAAAAAAGTTATATTATAAATTTAATATTTTTATTAAAGTATTGTATTATTAGAAGTTATAGATGATTTCAATTTTGGTTTTATATGTAAGAAAATTTCCATTTTATCAGCGAGAACCAAATATAATTGTGAAATTAATTAATCAAAAGATAAAAATACCCTAAAAAATAAGCATCTTCGGGACAATATTTCATTGTATCGGTCTATAAGTATCATTCGCAAATGTTGGTAGTTGTAAAGTTCCAAAGTTCTAATAATTTTGTGTAAAAAGGGTTATAGTTTGGCTTGATTTTTGTTATTTACCTTATTTTTTCGTAATAACAAATTATAAATTCACATGTATGAAAAAAGTTCAAGAAAAATGGTTAAATTTGAATATTCATTCATTTTTTGGGCTTCCGTTGGGCTTGCAGAGAGAATCAATTTGATGTGAAATTTGTGCATTATGGTTAAGATTTGAAGGAAATCTGGTTTTAAATTTGAGAGACGCACATGAAGTTTCTCATTGACTATTGTGGTGGTTATTTGATGGTATTGATCTGTTTTTTGTCATATTTTTATGAAAATTTAATGAAACATGGTGTTTAGTTGAATTTAATTGAGGCGAAAATTAGAGTTTTGAGAATTTTTCAGTAGGGTTGAATTTAAACATGTTCAAACGGTTCGAACCGGCAGTTCGGCGGTTCCGGATTGGTGGAACCGAAATCGAATTGTGAGGTGTACGGTTCCGGTTTCAGTTCGGAACCGCCGGTTGAACCGAAACCGGGCGGTTCGGCCTGTTCGAACCGTCCGATTCGGCAGTTTTTTTTAACTTTTACTTTTTAATTTTGATTTTGCAACTCCGAATTTGTTTTTTAATGTTTGTTTCGATGTAATTCATGATTGAAATAGAGTACAAAAAATTGAAGTGAACAAATGTTTTCATTATAAATTGGAAAATTATTACACGTTACAATAGAACTCCACAAAAACTCATGTGAGACGGTCTCACGGATAGTTTCCATGAGACGGATCCTTATTACCCATGAATTGAACCCATATCCACAAATTTTCATGTGAATTGTTAAGTGTGGGTTATGGATTGACCCGTCTTACGAAAAAAGATCCGTGAGACGGTCTCACATAAGACCTACTCATAGAACTCAATTTCTAAGTTTCTAACCTAATGATTGAAATTTTAATGAATTTATAATCTAATTCTAATCTATTAGACTATTACAAACTAAATATATCTATAACAATTACAAAAGTCTATCTAAAGACTAAAGAGAAGGGGAACAAAAATTGAAAGAGCTTGAGTTTCATTCTAAGTTTGGAAATGAAATTCAATTCCAAACTTATAATGAAATTGACTACATATCCTTGATTCAAATCAAATTAAGGATTCAAAGTTCACGTAATTCTCTTACCTCAACTTACCTACTTAAATCGTCAAGGTTGGTGGTGGTGCTAGCGAAGGATGTTGTGTTTGAGTCATAGCCATAAATATCCTCGCCACCTTCTTCATCCACTAGAAGAAGGTCAAGATGTTGTTGACGTCTAACGGCTTTACCCCAATCCTCAAGAAGCATGAGATTTTGCACATTCTCCGCCGCCAAGTATGATCGTCTCGTACTCAACGTGTGACCCCCAATACTAAAGGCATACTCAACCGAAATCGTCGAGGCGGGAGTTGCAAACATTTCCTTAGCAATAATGGTTAGAATAGGATACATGGTGGTCCTTAGTGACCACCACTTCAACAAATCACTTGAAGTCTCAAAAGCAATAGATTCAAAAGTAGCACTTAAATAAGAGTCTAACTCTTGGGTAGGATTACCTCTAGATCGTTTTTGTGTCCTAATGTCATAAAAGTTGTAAAATTGACTAAGGGTCGGTCAAAACTAGATGAAGATTAGGAAGACTCTACATTTTGATGTTCTAAATCATGACTACTACTAGAATCACCATGAATTGTTTTATATTCTCCATATAAATCATATAAAAAACATTTAGTTTTAGCAACTTCTTCACTAGGATTAGGCACATATTCAACCATATCATAGTCAATAATTATACCATTTGGGAACAATGCATTATAATACATAGTTAATAATTCCTCCAATCCATCTTCCCTAATCCTAAGATCGATCTAATAATTTTACACACAAAAATATAGAGGGTATCTCAAAATAATATTTCAACCATTTAGGTTTCATCATAATAATGAAATTAGATAAAATACAATCTTCTTTATATGAGTCAATTACCAAAGCAACTTTCACACATTGATCTAAGACTAGAGGAGATGTAGGATAATAACATCCACTTACTTCCTTAGTAGCTTCTTCAAAAACATTTAACAATTTCATCATGTGTATACATGAATCTCATGAATGAGCAAATAACATAACTTCACTATTACCATATTGTATAAAAAAAGCACATAAAAGTTCTCTATAATTATAAGAATCTTGAAGCATGTAATAAGTTGAATTCCACCTACGTGGCACATCTTTAACAAATTTTTTACTTCCATATCATTATGCTTACAAAATTTAGCCCATTTTTTTACGCATTAGTACGGTATGAGCAATTAAAAGAATTGCTTCTCTAATTTTAGCTATTTCCTCTTCTACGGTTTTTAGGCCATCTTGAACACATAAATTAAGCACATGACACATGCAACGAACATGAAAAAGTGTACCATTTAGTGGAGGATTGCAAAATTCCATTCTAGTAGGCAAGCTAGCTTTATTATTACTAGCATTATCTAATACTATAGCAAATAATTTATTTAGTAATCCATAATCATTTAAAACATGTATTACTTTTTGAGCAATATGTAAACAGGTATATCTTTTGTTAAAATCAACAAAAGCAATTAAACGTTTTTGATGATTCCATGAATCATCAATCCAATGGCAAATAATACCTATATAATCAAATCTTTCATACGGATCCTTCCAAACATCACAATATATAGACACTTTTTGTTTAATTTTAGCTAACTCTTGTATTAACATAAATTTCTTTTCTAATACTCTTTTCTCTATATCACGTGTGGTCGTGTTCCTATTTATCATTCTAACCGGAGGTTGTAAATATGTACTCATATAACCTTCATATCTTTCATAACCCGCAAATGAAAACGGTAGATAGTTACTCGCAATAAAATCGGCAATGTCTTTCCTAAGTTCAATTTGACTAAATTTAAAGGTTAACAAATCCATACCTTGTGACGAGTCGGTGAACCCTCTAAGTTGTGTTTGAGAGCGCTCCAATCCAACCTTGTTGGAATGCTTCCTTGAGATGTGGTTGTTGAACGTTCCATACCCTCCTCCATGTTTGAACTTGTATTGCTTCCCACAATGGTTACACGTCACTATGTAGTCGACGTTACTACCGGGGGCGGCCTCCTTTTTGAAGTGGATGGAGAAAATATCACTTCGAAGTGGTGGAGTTGCACGAGTTGAAGCGGTACGAGGTTGATTCAAACTTTCTTGTGTCGGACCCTCACCCGTCTCATCCTCTTCTTGATCGCCTTCGTTTAAGGCGGCTTGAATTTGTTCCCCCAAATCAATATCTTCATCTAGTGACTCACACCATCGATCAATGATATCATCTTTATACGATAGTGGAGGTGACATCGGACTCTTTCCCTTCCCACGAGATGAAGATGTAGAAGCTCCTCTTCGAGACATAATTTAGGTAGAAGTAGAAATGTAGTAGAAGTAGAAGACTAGAAGTAGAAAATAAGAACTAGAAATGTAGAATTAGAAATGTAGAATTAGAAGTAGAAAAGTAGAACTAGATTTTGAAATATAACAACTAAAGAGTGAGACTAATGTTGAAAGTTGAAACTTGAAACAAGAATTTGTAATAGAAAGTAAGCTAGAGATGCAAGAGAGAGCAAGAGAATTGGTGTGAAAAATACACAATTTGAACCCCTATTTATAAATTTCAAAAAATCCAAAAAAAAAAAAAATTGGACGCTCTGGTTCGAACCGCCGGTTCCGGTTCGGTTGAACCGGCTGTTCGAACGATCTCGATCGTCGATCACCAACGGTCAAACGATCTCGACCGCACGATTTGAATTTCTTCAAGAACCGCCGGTTTGGTTCCGGTTTGGCCCGTTCCAAACGATCAGATCATCCGAGCCGTTGATCTACAACGGCTATTTCCTTTCGAATTTTGGTCATACATGTGTCACCCGCAGAAATAAAAAAAATGTATAAACCGGCGGTTCCGGTTCCGCAGTTTGGAAAATCAAGAACCGGAACCGAACCGATTCCCGACGGTTCCCAATTCCGATTTGGAATTGAAACCGGGTCACCGTTGACCGTCGGCATAGATGAAAATATCCCGATATATCTCCGATATTTCCGTTTTTGACGTGACTGAAACAAAAACGGGGTGTAACGATATATCTTTGATATTTTTATTTCTTTGTAAAAAAATAAATTAAATATCAATAATTATTAGTTATATATTAGTATCGATTTCGATATCGATGATTTTAGGTAAAAATTATAGGAAAATTCATGAATATAAATGAAATATCGGTAAAATATCGGTAAATATTGGGAAAATATCGGTAAATATCGAGAAAATATCGACAAATATCGCTAAATATCAGGAAAATATCAGTAAATATCGAGAAAATATCGCTAAATATCGTTAAATATCGGGAAAATATCGGTAATAATCGGAAAAATATATGTACCGATATTTCCACCGAAACCGATATATTCATCGATATTTCCGTAAAATTAAGGTACCGATATATCTAACGAATCGATATTTTCATCCTTGACCGCTGGTTCGAACCGGTCCGGTTCCGGTTTTTTGAACCTTTTGAACATCTTTAGGGTTGATGTAGCAGTCATCAGCAAGCTAATGGTTGGAGGAGGAAGATGCAACAAAAAATAAATGATAATTTATTTAATTAATCAATAAACAAAAATACCCTAAAAATAAGCATTTTCGAGACAATATTTCACTATATCGTGATATAAGTCATTCGCTAAGGTTAGTAGTTATATAGTAAAATTTCAAACTTCGGATAAATTTGTGCAGAAAGGTTGAACAATGATAAAATATAAATATCAAATTAGAAGTTTAGAGAAAAATAATAACTAAAATAAAATTATTATTTTTGTAAACAATGTTGCACATGAATATAACATATGATATGTCACTTTTGTTATCATAAAGTTAACAAGAGATCAAAAGTTAATATTGTATCAAATATTTATAAATATTAATGATCTATAATTGATTATGTGGAAATTATCTAAAATTTTGCATCTATATTTAATATATTGATAAAAAGAAAATTAACAAGAGAAATGTTAATATTGTATCAAGTATTTATAAATATTAATGATCTATAATCCATGATTATGTGGAAATTATTTAAGATTTCGCACACCTATATTTAAATGTATTGATAGAAAGAGAAATGTGTCTCTTATACTTTATGAACATAATATATATATAAATTAAAAAGAAAATTTAAATAATTATAAAACATGGTTTATAGTATAACAGAATAATTGATAGTAAATATTAACATGACATAAAACTAAGAATCATAGAAATAAGAATTTTGAGATGGTGAATTCATACAATACATGAATTATGTTGATTAGTAAAACAATTGAATAACGTGGAAAAATTGAATGATTTATTTAAAATGTTTTTATAAAATAACGTGGAAAAATTGAAAGTTATGTTTAAAATGTTCTTATAAGACCTCTTCTTCTTTTTTTCAAATGAACATCAATCTATTGAGTTGCAAATGACTTAACTGTAAATATTATGAGTTATTTAACAAATAAAATAGAAATACTTTTTCTTAGTTTTATGATAAAATAGGAATAATGTGATTCTGAAACGTGAGTAAACAATTCAACAGATCATTTTTAAATAATAATTGAATGAACTTTGAAGAAATTATTGTATTAATGGAATTCTTATATCCTAAAAATTTGTACTTAATATCTTCAAAAAAAAGGTATTTAAATAATAAATCATGTAGTAGTCTACCACGTGCAGTGCACGTGTGTTATACTAGTATATCTATTACCTATATAAAAATATGGATATTTCTTACAAAATATGGATTTCCTAATATATCCTTATAAAAGATTTTTATTTAAGGTTATAATTGTAATTTATGATTTTTATATTTAAATGATTTTACATTAGAATTCTAAATTAAAATCATATAGAATTCTATTTATTAAATTTTTTTTAATTTAATATAGATTGTATATCCTCATAAATTTTTTTATTAAAGTCTATTAATAGTAATATAATAATTTTAATTAAAAAAAAACTCATCCTCCGCATGCAACGCATGTGCTGATACTCGTATATATATATATATATATATATATATATATATATGTGTGTGAAAAGCATATTTAAAAAATACATACTTATAGCCATAAAATAAAAATGAGACTATCACATAAGAGATAACTCATTATTGTTTGAGATATACTTGGATTTTACCTCTTTAATTTATAATGCTTGGATCCAAAAACTGAGTTCCGTTTAATTTAAATTTCATAAATGTAATACTTAAAGTTTATTCCAAAATATAAAAAATATAAATTTAATAGCGTTGCACTATAAGTCTATAATTTAATCAAAAAAGGTAGCACCACACTTATGGAAACTAAGTGCCTCTTTGAAAAGAACCATTTCAGGAACACACTATGCAATCGTCCAAACAAACATAGATAGTCTGGCATCAAACAGTAGAAATTTCTGAACTCAATGAACAAAAAAAGGAGACCAACATAAAGATGACAAAGTTCCGACAAAATATGGAACGGAACGTAAGTTACGATCTACAATTCTTCGTTCTTTGGCATGCCATACGAGACACACATCAGGCTACCAGGTACACATCGCTAAATTTGCTAAGCCACATTACAGTGTATCAAATCAATTACAATTGTATATGGGTTATCACATAGGAATTCCTTGATCTAACACAACACATCCATCAATGGTGTGCCCTAACCCAGCCCCTAAATCCCTGCTCAACGTACGTGTCACCAGTCAATAGATGAACTAGTTTTCTATATGAAATGGAAATATAGATCATATCTAAGATGCAAAATACTCAGATTCATATCTAACCAAGCGAAGACAACGAATTGGAAGATCATCTAATGCCAAATCTCACTTCCCAATCAGTCCAGATTAGATGCTACATGGGCAGCACCAGTTTGCCTCCTGAAAACGTGTCCTCCACGTCTCGAATGACTCTGGCCTCTTTCCCTGTATTTTTGGTCCATACTATCAGCTCCTCCATCTGCTGGCTCCTCGGCTTTTTCGGATTTGTTACCCTTGACAGGACCAACAGGTTGGTACTCATAATGAACATTGTGCCTCTGCCTTTCTCGGTATGGGGGGATATTATGTGGCCTGTTATCATGCCCTGAAGACCAATCTCCACGAGACTCATGGCCTCTGATAGGACGATTGTTTTGCCTTCCGTTTCTCCTAGATCCTGGTGGAGCATTGTGCTCAAGTTGATCACCTGTGTTGGCAGTAGATTCACCAGGGCCAACTGGATCTTGGCTTGGGGAATAGGGGAGCCCTTTTACTAGAGCAGGCTTCTTTTCTCTGTCGAACTCTTGACGATGGTCAGCAACTGAATCCCCAGTCATGTTACTGTTGACACTGACAGATTGGATTTGGTGAGATTGACTGGCATTGCTACTCTCCTTGTCCTGTTGAGGTACAACTTGCACCTTCCGCTGAGGATGATCTTTCTTTGGAACCCTATTAAATTCTGCAGTCACATGATTTGGACCAGACTTGGGTTGCCAATGAGATGATGCACGCTCCCCCCCAAAGCTACGAGTCTCTTTTAGAACAATATTTCTGTCTGTCTGGTTCAAATCCAGAGCAGTAGACTGAACAGAGCTTCCATCAATTTCACCACTATAAGTATTTTCAGGATCAGGATTATTTCCAGTGATTCTTGGACCTCTTTGCGAATGTCTCCTTCCTCTAGTTGTTGCTCCCTGATCTTTCACTGAATGGTATTTGCTAGCTGCAGCTGTGGTGGTAATTGTATGTATACCATTACCATCACTCGCATTGACAACACCAGAAATCTTGGTCTCAGCATTTGCTGTATTCACTTTACTTTTCATATGCTGAACAAGCTCCTTAGATTGCTGAATGTCATTGGTTGGCTCAGATGTTGGAGACGGTCCACTATTCACACCCTTCACACGAGATGAATCTGTCGAACCACGTTGTCTCCAGGCCCCATGATCTTTCCTATACTTGTTATGGCTACCATCTCCACCATATATCTCTACTTCAGACCCTGCAGTTTCAGAACTCATAGGCTGTGGACTTGTAAAACTAGCTGACCCAGGTTGTTCCCACCCAGAACCCTCATTTGATCTAGATAAACTAACTGAAGATACTAAAGAAGGAGTGCTTCCTTGCTGAGCCAGTTCCTTCGCCACAGGTTTTGGAACGTATCTTTCCATTTCAGCCCTCTTGCCTTTCAAACTATTATGTCCCGCATCATTACCTTTTGATGAATCAGAAGATTCCTGTATTGTATTTAGACTTGCTTCATCAGGGTTCTTAACCTTGTTGTGTGAGCGCACCGGAGCCCAAACAACAGTATCACTGCTGTGAAGCTTGTCACTGAATCTATGGGCCTGTTGACCTCTTGGCAATTTGCGTGGGTGATGTGGTTTCCACTGATTAGGAACTCTACTTTGGCATTCCTCATTGGGCAAGGAAGAGCATACCTCCTGAGGTTGTACACCACTATCAGGCTCTGTCACTGTTGACACACCCAGATTTGGCATAGAATTATTAGACCCACCATTACCAATCGACTCATTCCCTTGATTAGTGTCCGACGTCACTGATGGTAAAGCATGAGATGCAGGGGTCTCATCCAATTTGGGCCTAGTTTTATGAGTCCTATTAGTTTTCCTTCTTTGCTGAACCGATGGCTCAACAACAACATTAGAATTATTCGGCACATCACTTGAAGAACTCTCTTTCAATGTGATATCAGTAGTAGCTACATGAGTATCTTTTGGTGTCTCAGAAGCAACACTGGATAGAGAATTTTCATTCAAGCTCTTCTGAACCAAAGTATTCTGCTTCTGCTTGGATCCCGCTCTCTTCTGCCTGGAGAAGCCACCATCATTAACTTGAGATGCCACCTTCTTGGTACTACTGTCATGAGAGTCTTCATCGGTAGGCAAAGGAGGCACATCGGATTCCAACATAGCTGTTCGCTTGATCTCTAGGTGCAAATTTCTTGAAACTTCAACAGATTCTCCAGTCTCATTTGTGTTGCTATCTCTGTCCACGGCAGCAACAGCAGGATTCATAACTAAATTAAAGCCTGATTCATGGATGTTAAGTTCAGCTATCACAGGGCCAGAAACTGTACGAGATTCCTCTTGTTCTGCTGGGATGCCACCAATGACCTGAGTTCTCTCAGCCTTCTGGTTTGCAGATTCCCCTGCTAGTGTTCGCCTGTTCAATTCTTCGAGTTTAGCCAGAGCCTTGGCCTTCTGCTCCTTAATTCTATCTTCCTCTTCTTTCTGTAGTTGCAGTGCACGCTGCTTTGCTAACTCTCTCATCTTGACGCGCTGATTGAATACATAGAGAAAAGTTAACAAAAGCAATAAAAGGAATAATTAACAGGTACAGAAATCAGGTAATAAATGAACCTGTGCCTGAATATCAGTTAAATCATATGTCTCCACGGAATCTCCTTCCACTTTCACTGCCGGGTCAATTATAGAACTCTCAGAAGCTTCCCCATCAATAATATCAGGGCCATCTGCATGAGTATTAGGTGCAAATTCATTATTTGAAGCTGCAACTGCACTTGAGGATTCAGTGTTGAGAGTTTTCCTCCGCCATCCATCACCATCCTGACTGTTGAGCTTTCCTTTGACACGATGATCAGCTCTACTATGCCCCCCAAGATGTGATCTCCTGTGAGATCAAATACTTAGTTATGAATGTCCACAGATGCATTTCCAAAAATAAAATAAATAGGTATATGAAAATGTAGCATAAGTGAGTCATTCTCATCAGACCTAGAAACAACAGCAATTGGTTGCGTTAGTTTATCGCCAACAGGAACTTCACTGGGGGCAGAGGCAAAGTTTCTCAAAACGGGAGTCCTTCCGAAAGACCCAGCAGTAGTATTAACTTCACCAGTGTCATTACTGACCTTCATAGCAACTATTTTAGACACATTCCTTTCCCCTTCCTTATTGTAAGCACTGGGAGACTCATTCCGTCCATCAGAACCACGGAACTTTGCATTTAAGCCATCAATTTTATTCATTAGAGCTGAGTTCTTGTTTGCTGCAGGAAATGATGAGTCTTTATCAGAGACAACAGGTTGCGGAAGCACTGCCTGAGGAAAGGATGGGACACTTTCAGATTTATCTGTCCAGTTATCATTGGTTCCTTTAACATTGCTCATGCATTCGAATGACTTCACTTTTACACCATCTGCTGACTGAACTCTATTTTCATAGATGTGGGAAGGGTTCTCACTAGGTGCTGTCCTCTTGGCAAATAGAGCTTCATCTGTATCCTCTTCAGCCCCCCACTCATTCTTTCGGGAAGATACAGGAAGGCGACTTTTTCCAGGATGGGAGACATTAGGTTGCACTTTTGGCTCCCGGTTTCCCACTTCCTCCCTCTGGTCACACTCAAAGTGGCTCTTTAATGGAACTCTTTTTGGTCCATGAGCATCCTCCCAATGATCAGGTTCCACTTGTTCTGACATGGTTTTCCCAGCAGGACCACGCCCAGCAGCTCTACCATGAGGATTGTTCATATCGGGATTAGGGGGTGCATAGCCATTATAAACAGGCGGACCAGCTGCCATGCCCATATAAGGCATGTCCCGTTCACTGTTGCAATAGCCCATTGGTGGTCCATAATAACCCTCAAAAGGCATTGGACCATGATGCCCAGGGTAGAAACCTGGCCTAAACGACATACCTGGACGTGGATAAGCATCAGGCATCTGTGGCCTGAATAAATCCCCATTTTTGGGGTGGGGTCCTCTAGGACCTGGTTGTGGGATTGGCTGTGAACCTGCCAAAGGTGGAGGTGGAATCTGAGGACGATAATAAGGAAATGGTTCCATGGGAAAACCACCTGGAGGAACATGAGCCCCAAAAGCAGGTCCCCGAGGACGTCCCCCATACCAAACACCTGCTGGACCATTCATAGGAGGGCCACGCCATGCGTCATAACGCTGAGGGGGAGTGTTGCCATTAAAATACTGATGGGGATCCCCCTGCCATTTCTCCATGCTAGGATGAATATCATCTTCTGCACTATGGGATCCATCTGCTCTCCAAGTATTAACAGTTCCATGCTTCACATCTGCACACAAAGAAGCCTACAAGTAAGCACATTTCTAAACAAATTAAATTCTTATCACAAATTAAAAGACAGGTGTGCAGACCATCCTGGGGTCTTATCTCCTCTTTCGCCTGACTTATTTTACCAGAAGCTGAGCTGGGACGGCTATGATCTGTCAAGGGAAGTTGAGAAATATCAGCAACATGTATACTTACAAATCAAACTGACATGTATCACCATTAACCAATAATCTTTGAACGTGGAAAACCAAAACAGAAAGAAAAAAAGAAAAAGAAAGAAAGAAAGAAAGAAAGAAAGAAAGAAGAAAAAAGGAGAAAATAACAGAAAAGCTTATGGTTATATAATCAAGAGCACTGAAATATCCTAAATGTGTATTTTAAATTCTTGATCTTCAGAGAGGGCATAATCTGGCTGTAGATATAGGACTGCCCATCACACAAACTTTTATCAAATGATACTTCACAAATAACTCAAACAGGTGAAGAAATAGTGTCTTGAATTAGCATTACATTATGAACAAATAACTTGCTAAGATCATTTACAATCTTAGCACTACAAATTCACATAAAAGGAAACAGTGGATGATTAAAATTTAAGTGACACTGAATGTGAAGCATAAATAGAAGACAAAAGCATAATCATTCTATCTCCATGCAACTACCTTCTGATTCAATATTCTTCACTGAATTATCTTTCTCAGACCCAAGAGTTGGAAAGTCTCCAGAACTCAGTGAGAAACCATCATCTTTGGAGGATTTCACACCCTGCAAATTTACCCACTTTTAGCCCAAACAAAAAGGCATGCAGCACCAAATATGTAAATTGAAATGGAGTCTCAGAAATGCTAGAATCAAAAGGCTCTAACACAATAGAGTACATACTGAATATATGGAATGCCATTACAGTAATCGTCAAAGTGACAGTAGCATAATTGTGAAATTTGATGGCCATGAACAAAATCCATTTAAAAGCTTTAAATATCTAGGATCTATCATCTATCATTATAGAACAATGAGGGCATTGATAAAGATGTTGCACATAGGAATTGGTTTTGAACAATTTGAGAAATGCATCCTCTATAGTCTGTGATTATGATGTACTGTTGAAATAGCTAAAGTTATAGATGACTAGATTTGGACATGAACAAAATTGAGAATGTTGACTGAGTGAGCACACTTGATTTAGATAGAATAAGCAATAAAAGCATTAGAACGAAAGTGGTGGTAGCTTCAATAGATGAGAAAAATCAAAGAAACGCACTTAAGATGGTTGAACGTGTACATAGGAGACTTTTAAATGCTTCACAAGTACAAAGTAGAAAATTACTCAAATTAAAAGGGGAAGGGGGAGACTTAAAAGGACTTGGAAAGATACTATTGAAAAAGATCATTACACTTAAATATAAATGAGAATATGTATCGAACAAACATGACGGCCGAGACAACCCCACATTGTGGTGAGACAAACACATTTCAGACATTGTCTATAATAATGCAATTTTCACACTAGAATTGGTGATACACATGTTGTTACAACTTGGATACAACTTTAAGTCTAATATAGTTTCTAAGAATGAATCACCAAAAATGTCAGCCCTATCATCATAGAATATAAACACGGTTGGTGATGATGACAAAATAACAAGATACCAAGTCATACCAGCCTTTCTGCAGTAACACTTGAACCCCATGCCGCTGAACTTTTGGACACAGGATCTGCAAACCTTGAGAGTTGTGAGCTGTTAGGCCGATTTTCTGCACTTCTAGGACGCAGTGAAGCTGATGATGTTTGATTTGAAGACAATGTCCCAGAAGCAGATGAAGGTCTAGAATTTAAAACCCAAGCATTTGCAATAGGATCATGTGTTTTATCACTACCAGAGGTTGATGGTCGGGTACCACTTCCACCGGATGAAGGGCGGCCACTAAGATGACTAGGTGAAACAGTGCCACCATCAGCCTTTGGTGATAGTGATGAAGAAGTCCATGGATTTGAACATGAAGAAGAAGAACGACTTCCCCAACTAACAGTACCCCTATTCAGAAACAAAGTCTCAATCAACTTATACGTGAAAAAGTTTTGAACAATATGCAGAGAAATATTATGGCAAAAGAAGGGCGTCTTCTGAAGAAAACTGCACCAGAAAGTATTTAGAACTAAATATATTGATGTTGTATCAGACGAAAAAAACACTCATTACTCACTTGGGAACAATTTCAACATTGGGATCCATACCATGATTCTCCAAACTTCAAACAAAATCGCAAACATAGTTAGAAAGCAACCCTAGAAAATATGACAGCTTAAACAAGAAATGTGATGGAAAACATAAGTTGAAATAAATATATAATCATGACATATGTACCGTTGGCTTGGTAAGTTTATGGGTTTTGGAACAGCAACCTTTCCCAAAACAGTCATACCACCCCTTCTTGCAGAAGCCCATCTGAGAAAATAAAGCAAATGAACAATGACAGGAAAGACCATTAAAGTCAACTTCCTAAAAAGATGAATCAGAAATGAAAATAAAGGGATACCAAAATGCACCCAAGATTTTATTATCAAGAAGACAAAAGAGATTAACTGCAAACAACCAACATGATTTAACATGGACTGATAACCCAGTCTAGCATTTTTAAATAAATATTAAGACCTACCAAAAAAGACAACTGACCCAATAGTAACATTTGGCACTAGATAGCCCCAACACTAAGTACCATTAACAGACCTCTATCGGAACGCTATACATATTGTGCATGTATAAAAGAAAAGGATTGCAGGATAATAGCACAAAGGCGTACATAATGCAAAAGAGTGTAACAAAAGTAATCAACACTCAAATGTCACTTAGTATACCATGCAAAACCATTTTAATATTTGTTAACATTTGAAATAACCATTTATCCGAACAAATAAATCAACCTAGAAATCTGACTGCAAATGCAACCCCATGTCAAAAGAACAGAACAACAAACTAAGCATTATCTCATCATGGTTTTCATCTGGACATACACTCTCATCTATATTTAAGCATAGGACTAAGGAGAGGTCTGATTTCAGAACCACATTCAAGAGAGGGCAATAAAAATTCTTAGGCGACTTTTTTACCAAAGAGTCAAATCCTTGTCAAGGAAGTATAATACAAGATCTCTCATTCAATGGTAACCTATCTAACTAGGTGGTTAAGGTACCACAAAAGAGTTGCTACTTGCTCCCCTTGCCTTCTTCATTAAAAAGAGTTGAAGAACGGTACTCTATAACTCAACCATTTCATACCGAGTAAGAGATTTAACCTCATTAGCTCAATCACAGTGGATAAAAATAATCTCATCATTTGAACCTTGGATTCAGTTATTCCAAGAAAAATCAGGCATATCAAGAAATAGAATATAATGGAATGTTTAGATTATCCCATTCTACGTTACTTTTGTAATTCCAACAACAGTAATAACATATATAAATCTCTGCAACTCCTTTGAGACAAAACCCACTATGGATATGACTACTACCCCGTCTTATAATTAGAAAATAAAATAAATGATAAAACATAAACGAACAATCTTCTAGATACTTCTTTGATAAAAATATATATTGACTTAGCTTTGCAAAAAGTAACAAATGACAAAATTATCCTGAATAGCTTCAATCTCATACTACAGGTCTAATAGGTGTATGACTGAACAAAGAAGGGAACACATTCTTTTCTAGCCACCCTGAATCCTGTAGTTTAAAAGGATAATCATTTAATAGTAAGACTAGTTTTTACGAACTTTTTCTTTCATGTAAGCCATTTGATGTCTTCCTTCACCTGTTTTCCTTATAGCTTGCTCTAAAGTGTAATTTTATCAATAAGAACTAGAAATAATTGACAACACAGGCAGCATTCCTATTTAGTACGCAAAAAATTATTCAATGATAGGTAAACCACTCACTAATGAACAAATGAATGCCTCCATATTCTTTTTGGAGGTCCACAAGGATACATCACAGTATCACACGTTCAAGTTTTTTTGGCCAATTCAAACAAAATGGATAATTTTTCACAGGAATATTTAAGAGAAGAATCACATTGAACATAGTTAAAATAAGCAAATAGGAAAAACATCCCAGATATGTCAATGGATAATCAAACCAATGATGTACATGGCATTTCATACACTTGGTCAATGAATTAGAGTTGGACAATCAAAAAATCATCCTCTTAAATAATTATCATGCACTTCATGATGAATGTGAAGAAGACTCTGCTAACATTTAAAATTGAAATGAATAAATTAAGAATCTCAGTACACAGTTTCTTCATCAAAACACAATATGGTACTACATGATAATCTTTCAAAATTTGACAACACATTAAAGGGTGTCTCCACAATAAGGATAATTAAGTACCTTCGCTCTCCAGCCAACATACTTGTATTCATTGTATAACTGAAGTGCCAATGTCATCCAAAAAACTTAAGGTGGCCTAAAATGTAAAGACAAAACAAGCATTGATCAGGAAAAAATACTAACTCAAACATGAAAAAAAGAACACTGAAATGTCAAATAGCCAGAACACATGGTTAATCAAAGGACAAATCAAATTGATCAATAAAAAATTATGGATATAGAAATGGAAGGAATATCAATAGAAGAGCTAAAGTTATATGAAAACATGTGAAAAACATGGCACACCCTCATACAAGTAATGACTTAGATCCCAACTCCTCCCCTTCCCTGCTGGCATGATGCTATACCCAATATGAATCCCTATGATTCGAATTCCAATAAGAAGCTAAATCTGTAGCATTAAGCTTCTCCTAGCTACCCCAGAATTACTGTACCGACTATCAATCTTCAGCACAACACCCAAATCCAACCACTACTAGTTCAACTATGCTTTACGCAGATGAAATATTGCTATTGCGCTACCTTAAAAAGTACTTCTTTCACATGCTAATTAATCGACAATATGCACTTTCTAACAATTCAAATACAATGCAAAATACCATCGGAACCATTAGAAGATTCTCGCATGTACCATCCCAACTCACACCACACGACAAGCAGTAGCCAAAAGGGTGAAAAGAAAACAATTAAAAAAGAATCCCCGCACACATATATCGTCAGCACAAGATGCATATCTCCTTAGCGTGTCCTATTCACCACAATATTCAAAACTTCGGAAACCAAATATCGAAACCCTAAATCCACAATTTTGTCTGCGTTTTTCAATCAAAAATCAATCTTCACACTTACTCCAACAAATAAACATTAGGTAACTCGTAATTCATATAGATATAAAGAGCGAACCAAGAGAGGAAGCGAGGCGAATCGGATCTGCGCGAAGTATCGATCTGTTACAAAATTAGAATTAATGCTAATATTTTCAAAATTTTATATTAATAGGTGATATAGATGGTGGAATAGGAGAGGTCGACGACGTCGATTGATCGTAGTCGGTGGCGGATCGGCGGAGGAGGAGGAGGGGGGGAAGAAAGTATGGAGGAGAGAGAAAATATAAACCTAAATACTCCAGTGGCCACTACTACTTCTCAAATTAACTACGGTGGAACTTAGATTTTCCTCTCTCTCTCTCTCTCCATTTTTCACTTTTCTCTCGAATTATTATAATTTTATTTTATTATATTATAGTATTTGCTTTCATGTCTTTTTTTTTAAATCCATACATTCCACAACTTATAATTTATAATATTTCTATATTTAAAAATGAATTAAATATAATATAAAAACATTAATATTAAATAAAAGTGCAATTTTTAATTTGTTGAGAAATATTCATAAATATATATATATATATAAAGTCAAAAACTCAATATAACATGATTTGAATTATCTAATAGTTTTGTACTATTATTAATTAGATTGAAATCACAATTAATTATTTTGTATTAACAATAATAACTATTATGGAAATAATGTATGAAATCTTGTAGTTTGTAAATACATTATGATTAAAAAGTGACTATTATAGTTGTTAGCTTACACATTTGGTGTTTATTTTCTTTTATATTACTAGTTTTTCACCTGTGCACGGAATTAAATTTTCTTAAAGATAAAATTATAATTTTATATATATTTAGAATATTTGAAATTTAAAAATAATATATAAATTTAATAACATAAAATAAGTGATTTAAATATTCTGAATATTTAATTAATGGAGATTAATTTTATATATTGTAAATAAATATTATTATATTTTTTTCAGTTATAACTTTGTGAACATTATTATTATGTAATGGATGATACTGAAAAATCAACCAAATTCATAAATTAAAATTTTGTAACACTTTTTTATATACAACATTTGTGAGGATGTTCCTTTACTTAACTTCTTTATCACATGTTAAGATCTTTAAACCAATAAATCAACTGGAGAAAGAAAAAAAAATTAAAACGACAAAATATTCACGATCCAAGGAAAAAAGAAGGTCAACATATATCCATAAGATTATTTCTAAAGAGTTGCAATCATGTTCTTTGTTGACAACAATCTTTAATTTCTTCTCTTTGGTAAAAGTCGAATATTTATCGTTTAATCACTTCTTCACTTGACATTTTTCTCAAACACTTTCAAATGCAAAAGAAGAGAAGAGCGCAAGAGAGAGCTCAGAAAAGAATGCTCAGAAGAGAGGGGAAAGGGCATATAGAAAAGAAGAAGAAAATAGTGTACAAACGATAAAAAGAGAGAAGAAAGCTCAAACACTCTACGCCCAGAAACGCATACTCAGTCACACAGTCCAGGCAGCAAGCTACAACAGATCAACCTGCAAAAGAAGCTCAAGCTTGCTGTATCCAGTTGAAGACGAAGAAGATAAAGTTTTTAAGAACTGTCTAGGAGTGCTTAGTCAGGACTAGAATCCTGATAAGTTGTCCACTTTCTGAAGAAGAAAGTGAGGACCCTGAGTGGGTTGAGTAGGATCCTGTGTGGGTCAGTAAGGAGAGTAGGCAAGCAGCTGTGAGCAGCTATGTATAGGTTTGCTACTTACTTGTTAAGTCTATGTTGTAACAGATAGGGCTATGTAAATCAACAAGCTTAACAAATGTTCCCTCTTGAGAAGAGGTAGAGAGGATGTAGAAGGGTTACTCCACCTTCGAACCTCTGTATATCCATGTGTTTATCTATGCTTACTGTTCTATGTGCATATCTTATGATAGATGCATGTCTTGCATAATTGATCTTTACAGGAGAGAAAACTTCCGCATATAACTCTGATAAGTAACCTCCCAAAAGGTTACTGTCTCCCGACCTAAGCCTCCTGGAAATAAGAAAAGTTTAAAAATTGTGTAGGTTTATTCACCCCCTCTAAGCCTACTGCCACTTGGGACCAACAATTTCCAAATCACAAGGGGGATTGATACATTTTACCCTAAATTATTATCTATTTTCCATGTTTACTTTAACATATAATATATTTGGATAAAAATATTAGTTATCTCTACCCACCATTTACTATGTAATATATGTAGGTTAGAATTAGAATGGCATTACCTAAATGTTTTATTTTTTTAATATTACAAGCATGAATGTTTAATGTTTGTAAGGGATAGAAATTTAATTTTTTAATGTTATCTCAAGTTTTGAGTGATTAAGGAAGGGTCCCAATAATTATTTAAGTTATTATCCGAATTATCGCAGTTTATTTCAAATTAGAAGAATAACCTTATTGTTTATTTCCATCAAAGTAAACATCCGTAAAAACAGATAAAATATTATTGTTTTAAATTATCTCTTAAACTAAACGGAGCCCAAACGTTAAAGAAAGCAAATAAATAAATACTATATTTTGATTATAGAATAGTCCCTTTAGTTATGTACTTGGGTTTCACAACCAAAACTTACACAATACATGTATATATGTTTGCAGTTTTATTGCCCCATTCATCGTGGATGCATATTAGTTGATGTGTCAAATATTCAGTATATCAATTAATTTCACTTTCTATATAATAAGAGAATGAAATAATCGTATTTTAGTGATAGACACATTAAGAACTATTCACTGTAAACATTTAAACATTTTCCTACGTGTATATATCGCTTTTCATAAGTTCTATTAGCAGGATGAGATGCTAAGATAACAAGTATGAAACCATATATTTTAATATTCGTAAAATAGATAAATGTAGAATTCCAAACTCACGTGTACATTGAAGGATTCCAATCCTTTGATTTGGAAGTCAAGGTCAAAAGTTATTGATAGGAAATTGAAGAATTTATTCTTTTGTTTATTTAATCAGAGTGAATGAAACTAGTTATTAAACATCTATAATTTTATTTAATTCAATTTTCTCACATTCTGGCTTATGGAGGACGCCAATGTAGAGGAAAAGTTGGGTCTTTTTCGGTTAAAATATTTCTTACTTTATCACTTTAGCTTTCTTTTCTTTAAATAAGTTGGAGAGAATGAAATAGTAGGGGTATAAAATAGGGAGGATTTTCAAACTATCCAAATTTATACTACCTCCGTCCTAAAATAAATGACGTTTTAGCAACTAAAATTTGTCCCAAAATAATTGTCGTTTTCGTATTCCAAAGCATATTTACATGTAATATACCAAATATACCCCTATTTACTCACCTCAAATTAAATGTGTTAAAGAGATAAAAGCACCTTATTAATTAAACTTAAATAGGGGTAGATTGGACTTTTTATCACATTTCTTAATATATGTGCAAAAAGCTAAAACGTCATTTATTTTGGGACGGAGGTAGTAGGATAAAAAAAATTTTTACCCATTTTTTAAAGAAATACTACCTCCGTCCCGATCCAAGTTGTCTACTTGGATCGGGCACGGAACCTAAGAAAATGCAGTTGACTTGTTGTTTTAGGTTACTTTTTGCTTACTTTTTGATTAAAAAAATGTTTTAGGTTACTTTTTGGTTACTTTTTGATTAAAATATTATAATTTTTTTGTCATTTTGGGGCTGACAAATTCGACTGGGACAGACGAAAATGGCAAGTAGGCAAGTTGGACTGGGACGGAGGGAGTAACTTTTTTACCCAATTTGGGTAGTGAAATGTCTAAGATGCCCTCAACTTAAGTACATATTTACATAATATAAAAATTAAATATAAATATATTAAATACAATATACAAGTGAAGATATACTAACTAAATACAAAATTTAAAATGAAATCCAAAGACAAAATTCCCCCCATTTTGAAAAGTTGAAAATTTATTTTCCCCCATACCATATATCATTTACCTCCACACCAAATTTAATTTCCCCACATAAATACTTTCCAGTTTGACTTCTAAACTGCTACGAGACATTTGAGACTTCTAATATGATATATTTGATGAATCTATTAAAAAAATCCACCAAAACTCCTTTGTAGCAACCACTTCAATCATACACTCTCATACAAAAAACTCCACCATGTGCAATCCTCACCACTTCAACACTAATGACAAATGAAAATTTTAGAATAAAGTTTGAATCTCGCCGGTAAATCTGAAGATGTATTTTGTTGCGGTTATCAGATCAAGATGGAAACCGAGCTGAGTGAAGGAGGTCGAAAAAGGTTGAATGTTATGGAGTGACTTTGAATTTGATGATTTGAAGGTTGAGTGAACCTCCTGAATTTTCTGGTATGAATAATTGTATGTTCTGCGCATTTACGATACGTTCATGATATGGATGTTACAGCATATTCACGATATGAGTAGTCGTGTTCACGATATGAGTAGTTGTGTTCACGATATGAGTATTTATATAGTGTATTTATATCATGAACACGTATTATCAGTTCATATCGTGATTATGTATTACATTTCAAATCGTGAACATTCATTCTCATAAATGATAATTACCCAACATCAATGGCGAAAAAACTAAAACGTAAAACAAAAGATTTCACTCTCTTTTAAATATTGTGCATATCAACATATCTTCATAAGGGAGCCGTATCGTGAAGAATCATTCTCAGAAGTCTGAACTACCCAGAATCAACATACAGGGATAATGCTGAAACCTAAAACAAAAGAGTTTGTGCTATTAAATATGGTGTATATCAACTTAACTTCAAACAGAAATTTAAACAATAAAATTCATGAGGAGTTTACTATGAAACATCACTAAATACTCAGAACATAGAAATAGAAATGAAACTTACCATTTGCAATGAAACTTCATTTGCTTTTGACGTGCTTCAAGGTTTCAATGGAGATGAGGATCATGAAAAAATGAGAAAATTGGTTAAGCCTTGCAACGATTCTTCGGAGGAGATGAGAACATGAAAATGTGATTACAAAGTGGGTTATGATGTTTTTAGAGTTCCAAATTACTTTTTGAACTTTCATTACATTATTTAATTTGAATACAATGTATTAAATTGTGTATTTGAATTAAATTACAATGTATTGCAATGAACAACAATGCAAACTTAAATTGAGGGTATTAAGAACCTTTCACTATCCAAATTGGGTAAAAAAGTTATTTCTTAAAAAAATGGATATAAAAGTTCCTTGGCACATGAATTTGGGTAAAGGGAGGTATTTCCACTATAAAATATCACCAAAACTCACGTCAGACAATTTTACAAATACTTTTTTGAGACGGATTCTTATTACTCATGAATTGAATCTATATTCATAAATTTTCAATTGAATTGCTAAGCGTGGTTGACCCATCTCACGAAAAAAGATTCGTGAGACGGTTTCATACAAGATCTACTCATAAAATTTAGGGTTGAAATTTTGGTTATAACAAAATCTCCTGTATTTTTATAAAGATGACATACCACTTAAACTACACGGATGTGATTATATATTTAATTTTTTGCTGCTATAAAATTAATAAAAGTTTGATTTTAATTAGTGGATGCCAAGATAGTTTTGGATCACCTATAATTTGATTGTTGTATCACCCATGTCACACACTAAATATGAGATAATAAAATCTACATATTAAAATAAATAAACAATATACTTCACATTTTTTTATGTATATACACAAATTTACATTTAAATAATGTAAGTTTTTCTTCTGATGAAGGATTTAATCTAAATTGATGTTTATTCAACAATATAATAGTACTATCATTTTCAACTTAAAGTTGTGTGCTTTTTTTGAGAGGATGTGCAAAATGACACTATAGTTTAACACTATATATATATATATCTATATTTATATCTATACTATAATCTATATCTATACTATAATAATAGAAGGATAGTTGGAGATAATTACATTTTTAAAATAAGATCATTAGAAGGGAGATTGTCATCAGGATCTTGAGCATCTTGAAGATTCATTGAGCTATTGCTACCAGATTCCAGAGATAAATCTGATTTTTCTCCACAAAATTCTGGCTGGCTAAGCAAATCTTGAGTCATTTCCTCAATATATAATTCAATAATTCTTTCTTTAGAAAGAGAGCCAGAATATTTCTGAACTATTCTTTTATAAGGACTTTGAGATTTATCCTCTTTTATTTCCATTGTATCCTTTTTAAGTTTATTAAGCTTAATAACCTCTTGCAAATGGTTAATAGTTTCTTGAAGACCAATTTCTCCAGTTTCCGAATCAACCCTGGATAATTTATCCCAAAATTTTGAAAAGTCAATTCGCCATAAGCAAGGAATTCCTTTATCAATATAACTGAATTCTGGAACCCATTTCCATATCCATGGAATACTTGATTTCATAAAGAACCAAAAAAGAGTTTGACCCGTAATTGAGGCCTTCTGGACAATAAGTGCTAAAATAGTCCAATCTTCCATTAGACCTTTGATATTTTCTGGTAGAATATCTACCGAAGGACCATATTTGTCCCACCAAGAATAGAACCAATTTGGTATAATTTTAATGATGCAATTTCCACAAATCTTAATAAGCCAAGTATTTTATTTTTTTTCAAAAAATAAAGCTTTATCAAAGCTTTCCACATAATCCCAGTAATTAAATTTAAAACTGGTTTTTGAGATAGGATTGGTTACCTCTTTTTCAACCAATGGAGAAATTCCCCATTCTTCAATAGATATGATCTTTTTGATTATGAATTTAGAATACGCATAATCATTCTAGCTATTTCCAGGATTAATGTGTTCAATATCCACACTCTTTGTTGTAAAAAGGAGGTTTTCATAAAATCCTCTTGGTTTATATAAACCATTTGTATAGAATGTATTTGAAAGATATTTTTCCATAACATTCCAAGGGTTATCTACCCACTGAGTATCTTTTTCTTCTATAAGAAGAATAACTTCTTTATACTCATGTTTAATAAACATAATAGATTCACTTCTTTGTCATTGACTATTTTAGCATATGATGCTTGTGAATCAGAAGTTTCAGGGATATCATCCTCTTTTCTTTGTTCCAGGAATTTCTGGAAATCCTTATATAAAGGATGTGTCTTATTAGGAATATTACCATGTGAAATCCCAGAAATATTCCAATTAATAAGATGTTTTGTACCAAGTGATACAATAGGAGGTCTACCTCCTCTTGAAGGAAATCTTCCTCCTCTGTTACCTCTTCCCCTATAAGAGGAAAATTTACCATGGCCTCCTGGGCCTCTTACAGACATATCTGTAATCATTTAAGAAATTATCTGGTTAAAAAGTCAGGAAGATGATTATCTTCTCCTTTTTTGTAAATAATTTCAAATTCAAAAAGGGCTAAATAAGCTTGTCATCTAGCAAACATTTGTTTAGATATATCATGTTTAAAATTCTTTTTAAAAATTCCTTTAGCTGCTTGACAATCTGTCTTAAAAACATATTTTTGATTATAAATCATCTTGGAATTTTATAATACTTTTAACGATAGAAAGTATTTCTTTTGCAACAGTAGCATAATTCCTCTGAGCAGGATTCCATTTTCTTGAATAAAATCCAATAAGAATTTCTTGTTTGGTTAAACGATTTATTTGTTTTAAAATTCCTCCAAATCCAATATCTGAGACATTTGTTTCAACAATTTTATCTCATTTAGGGTTTGCCAAAGATAGACAAGGAATATTTTTTACCTTTCCTTTAATAATTTTGACTGCATTAGTATGTTTTTATGTCCAAGGAGATGTGTTCTTTTTAAGTCTATCATATAAAATAGCTGTAATTTTTGAAATATTTTCAATAAAGGGAGCAATGTAATTTAAGCTGCCCAAAAACCTTTGCAGTTGGGTTTTGTCAGAAATAATATCTGGGAATTTATTTCCAAATTCCATACTTCTTTGAATAGGAATAATTTTTCTATTATCAATATTATGACCAAGAAATCTGACATTTGTCTGAAAAAGTCTTATTTTTGGTTTCGATATAACAAGACCATTAAGAATAATTAATTTTTTAAAAATCTCTAGATGTTTGAAATGTGTTTCAATATCTTTAAAGAAGACTAATATATCATCAATGTAAACAATTATGAAATTGCTAAAAGGGATGAAAATATCATTCATGATCTGTTGAAATTCAGATGGAGCATTTTTTAATCCAAAAGGTAAAACAGTCCATTCATAATGTCCAATAGGAACATTAAAAGCAGTTTTATATCTATCAGTTTCTTTTATTTCAATTTGCCAGTATCCTGATTTTAAATCAAATTTTGAAAATATTAAGGCTTCAAAAAGTCTATTAATAAGATCTTTTTTATTAGGTATATGGTGTTTTATCCATTTTAAAACTTTATTTAAAGGTTTATAATTAATAACAAGTCTGGGAACACCTCTTTTTTGTTCAGAATGTTTATTAACATAAAAGGTTGTACAAGACCAAGACGACTGTGAAGGTGTTATTAAACCTTTTTCAAGCAGAGTTTTAATCTCTTGTTTACAAAGTTCTAGATAATCGAAACTCATTTGACATGGTCTAGACTTTGTAGGTATCTCTTTTTCATTAAAATTTTCCTCATAAGGAATGGAAATAATATACTTCTTTCTATCCCAAAAAGCATTTGGATGGTCATTACAGATCTCAAGAGAAAACTTATTATGAATAAGTTTGATTTTTTCCTATAATTTAGGATTTTTAATTTATCTCCAATAGTAAGGAAATTAATTTCTTCTTTTAAAGAATTTATATGAAATAATTTTCTATCCATTTGTTCTTTTATTTCATTAAAAACTTTCTTAACTGGTTTATTAATAAATTCAAACAATATGGGTTTATTATTAAAAGTTCCAGTTAATCCTTTTTCATCAATTTTTATTATAGGATATATTTTATAAATAAAAGGTAACCCAATAATCAATTGACTTGAGATATCTTTGGCTAAAAGAAAGTTAGTAGAAATACAATTTCCATTTTTACATATTAAAGTATTTGGAAGTTTATAATTAATATTTAGGGATCCTCCTCCAGCATGAGAAAGAGAATGAGAGGTTTTATGAAAATATCTTGAAGGTATTAAACCTTCCTGTATAACATTAAGATCTGTATAACATTAAGATCAGCACCACTATCAATCATACAAATAAAATCTTTTTTATAACTTTTATCACAAAAGAGAGTTATTTTAATATACTATTTTTGTGAAGTAATTATATTCATTACTTTTATAAATTTTTCTGGGGTTTTATCTTTGTTCATTAAAGATAAGAAGGATTCACTATTGTTATCAGTTTGTTCTGTATTATTTTCAATAATAGATATTCTATTATGTAAATTAATATTACTATTATGTAAAAAATTTACTTCTTTTTTAAGATTTTCTATTTCTTGTAGTAAATCATTAATTGTGACAGGATTTTGATTTCCATATTTTTGTTTTAAGAGTTTATTGACTTCCTGCATAGAGTAAGTTCTATTTGGTATAATTATCTCTTCATTTTTATGACTTGTTGAGGTATATCTTCCATTTGATCTATAATTTTGGATCTTAAATCAAAATCCTTAATATTATTGAGTAATTCAATAAAAGAATTATTATCTAAAACATTAATTTTCATATCTTGAAATTGAGATAATAATTTATAAAACTCATCTCCTTTTTCATCATTATTACTAATATGATTAATACACAAATTTCCTTGTAAGCAATTTTCACATTCTTCATCTAAAGAACCATTATCTGAAAATAAATCTTCATTATCAGAATTGTTTTCTAATGAAGTTTCTTCAATATCAGAATTTTCTGATTCAGAATTAATCATTATTGTTAACAAAACTTGTTTAATATTATCATTAATGTTTAATTCATTAATTTTCTTTTTGGTCCAGCATTCATTTGCATAATGAACTGATATATCACATTTATGACAAATTATTTTTCTTTTATTTTTACTTCCTTTATAAAAGGTTTCTTTATGTTTTTTCTTTTCTTTATAATGACATTTTTTCTTATAGGGTTTTTCTATTTTTTCTCTAGAAGAAGATTTCCTTTTATAAGGTTTTTCAATTTTTTTCCTTTCCTTTATTAGGAGTATCCATACCAAATTGATCACAAAAATATCCTAATTGTTTTCTTTCAACCTGGCTTTGTTTTTTAATCTGCCTATTAAGTTTTAATTCATTACAGAGGGTCAATCCTTCTTGGACACAACTGCTGATTAAATTTCCATATGTATAATTTTCATAAGGAATATTAAGATTATCTTTTCTAATAATTATTTTAATTCTTTCAGCAAAAAGACTAGGGATCCCATCTATAAATTTGGTTTTCCAATATGTAGCATCACAATCATGTAATTCAAAAACTCTAGATAAGAAAGTATCTTTATAGCAACGAAAATCTGTTAGTGTCCTGCATCTTAGATTGCTAAGAAGAGTTCTGATATTTTCACTATTATCTGTGAATTTTCCAGTAAAATGTTCAATAATAGTCATTATTAAAGTATAAACAACATTTTCTGTTTGGATATTATTTTCAATTTTTATAGAATTAAGAATTCCATTTTTCTGTGTTTGAGATAAATAATTATCCCACCAACCTTTGAGTTGTCCAGTGAAACCTGCTATAATCATTTTAGCAATATTACTATCAGTATTTCCTGTTGTTGTACAAACAATACTATACATTAGCATTCTATGTGCTAAATTATAGATATGTTTATCAGCACATCCATCAAGATTTCATTCATAAATACTTTTACCATTATAGCTTTTTTTTTAAAAGAAATCTTATTCTTCATGAAGAACATCTATAGGAGTAGGTCTACTATAGTAATACTTCTGTTGTGTGGGTCTATCTGCCCATTTTATTTTGTTAATTAATTCTTTTTCACTTATCTCTTGATCAGATAATTCATCTTTTAAGGTAGAAATATTATGACCTTTAAATCTTTCTGCAAGATCTGTAATAAGATCTTCAATATTAGATGATTTTAATTTAAAATCTCTTATTTCTGGTGGTGGCTGAATAGAAGAAGCTGCTACTGTAATTATATCAGTTTCTGTTTTTTGTTCAATATGAACATTCTGTTTTATTTGTTTAATAGCAGAAATTATATTTTCTATTTTATTATGTAAGGAATTTAATTCTTCTCCAACTATATTTAAATATAGATTTGTATAATTCTGTTTATCCATAAGGATACTTATGTGTTGTATTGTAACCTGTAAAGTTTCATTTTCAATTATTTTTGAAAAAGCCATAAAATTCATTATTTTATTAATTTTTTCCATTTGGAAAGGAGTACTTGGTGGATACAACGATTTTTGCTCCTGTCCTGTTATTAACTTATTAGTTCTTTCTAAAACTGTAATATGTTCAATAACATAGGTTTTTATAAACCATGGAAAAAAAAACATTATCATATTTTGTTTTTCACAAGTTTGATAAAACTCTGTTTCAATTTGTTCTAGTTTTTCTGAGAAATTCTCAAAAAACCATTTTCTAAAAAGTAACCATTTAGGACTTTTAAATTCTTTTTGAATAACCTATCTAATAGGTGATCCTTTTGAAAAATCAATTTCTTTAATATTCATTTTTAAAGACTAAAAGGAGCATCTGACATATTATCAGAATCTTCTTTATGAGTATTTTCATAACCAAAATCTCTTACAATATTATTTCTGTCTATGAAGACTTCGTCAATAAGATCTTTTTTACAAAATTCTTTTTCTTCTCTAATTTGAGAAGTTGAAGCTCTAGAACTTTGAGGTTCATTAACCCAATAATCTAGAAGAGATATAAAAGAACGAGATGATCTAGTTCTACTCATAGAGTTTATCATAGATCTTGTAGAAGAAGGTAGTAATTTTCTTTGTTCATTTGTAAATTGAATTTGAATTTTTCCTTCATTATTTTGAATAATAACTTTTAAATCATTATTTATTAAGGGTTCTTTATGAACTGTCTATTCAATAATCCATTCTTTTGTAAAATTTATTTCTTCCCATTTTATGGCATCTTCTAGTGGTAATATAAGACCTATTGAAATTTGTTTCAATTAATATTGTTTCATTTATCATTTTGTCTCTAGTAATTTACATCTTGGATTCATTGTAAATAAAGGTTTATAGTAAATTATTACTTATTGTATTAGTTTATTTTTATTTTATTGACTTAAATTAAATTATTTTTATCAAATGTAATTTCTTAAATACCAATAATAGTTATTACTCGAAAATTAATCTCAATAATAATTATTAATTTGTTTAGGGATATCTAATATCATATTTAATATAAATAAATAAATAAATGTAACACTGTTAGAGATATATATATATATATATATATAATATTTGTGTAGTATGAAATTATATATCATCCTAAATGTTGTTTGAATTAATATTTGTATTTCGACTAAGTAATATCATTCAACATTTTATGAAGATTATTGATATATATCATTTACTTATATATTTTAATGATGAAGATATTAATAATTATGCAAGTATAAATATCATATAATCAAAACTAAAATTAAATGCTTAGTTTAAACTTAGGGTTTCATATCTATCTACATGAGAGTGCATGTTTTGAATTTTGATGGCTCGACTAATTTAATTTTATGGGCTTAGTTTCTAATTATGCTATCATCATCATTATCATCATCACTACTACTACATTTACATTTTGTGTTGGGTTTGAACCGTAGTGTTCAACGTCAGACTATAGAAATAAATTTGATGTTAATTGATATTATAAATGTTTTTTCTAATTCTATTTATTTGAAAATAAAAGGTTAAACATATATAATTGACACTGCTTGCGTCTTCTTGCGTAAAGTTCTTACGTAAAATTTCTAATTTTATTGTGTATTGTTTCTATATATACAAACTCACACATACATTTAATTTAAGTGATTGAATTTGATTTTTAATTCATACTTTATTTTTAGTGTTATTCAGTACAAATTATTAAATGAAATATGTACAATTAATAGGATTGTGGATACTCATTTCTTCGTAAGTTCCAATCTGCATGATGTTTTTCTTATCAATTATAAGTCATTGTCTTTAATCAAATTTTATATATTATGTACATGAAGCATGTGAAGAAGTATGGCGTAGAAAGCATGCGGGCGAGGACGACACGACCATGTGGAGGATGCCTTTGAAGGAAGATTTTACAGTGGAGGACCTAGAGCGTCTTCCCCCTTATATGCACGGGATTAAGCCAATGTGGAACAATATGAAGCCATGGTGGGAGGACCTATATATCGTAAGTGTTTAATATGTTTGGTTTATTTTATTTATTTAGGGTTAAATAATGTATTTTTTTACGGTTCGTCTCTTTATTTTAGGTGTGGGCGATTTGCAACCTAGACGGTCATTAGGTTGCATATGAGACAAATCTATATGAGCTGAGAGTCGTCCTGGTTGACAGTTTGAGCCATCAGCACACTCCAGAATTGAGGGACCTCCGCAGCAGATAGACCTTGCCACTACGTCCTATCTTTCCTCGACTGTTGGAGTATAGTGGCTACTATGAACAGTGCGCATCGAGGAACTTCAGGGTGGGATGAGTCGTAGACGAGTTTCTGTTACACATGTTAGATGGCGTCATGTGCTACAAGTAGGAGGACAACCATTCATGTGGGTCATACGCTATACTGGCAGTTGAGGGTGACATGACCGGCGAGTGGCCACGAAGGTCATACATCAAGTATAAGGGGGTCGACGGATGTAAGAGGTGGCAGTCATTTACAGTGTATCACCATTCCACAGATGAGGACACTGTACCTGTAGACTATTTTCAGTGATTTTCTGTACTTTGTGGATTTTTTTATCGATATTATGTTATTTTGCAATATTTCAGTGATTTCTAGTTAAAAAATTCTCGTAAGATAAGTTAGTTGCAAAACCACATGAAATATTACCAAAACATATGAAATATAAGTTATTAAAAATCTCGTATGTAAGTGCAATACAAGCAAAACCATATGAAATATAAGTTATTAACAACATTGAGTTTAATGTTCCTGACTCAAATACACAGGGCACCTTCTTTTTATATGTGCTTCTGACACCACAAATAAAACATTTTTTCTTTCTTCTTGCATTCGCTCGCTTGTTGTGGGCAGACGAGAGATTTTTCTCACCGGGATCGTCATTATGGTACTGACTGGATGGGTTAAGGTATTGAGTATGTAGTGACGTTATGGCTAGGTCGACCACAATGACTACATGATGTAGTGCCTGTTCGACGCATTCCCGAATGTCACCACCAGAAGGTATTCGCTTGCCTCTCGGTCGACCGGCCTGTCATGGTTGATCTGGGGCCACACAAACACATCTAAGCGTCTCGTCATCAACAACCCAATCTGTCGGGTCGAGCACAAGCAGCACTTCACCAGCCTACATCCCCCTCAACCATTGAGTTGTGTAATAAGGGGCAACATATATGAGGCAACCGACTACTTAGCAAAACTATTCCAATACAAGACAAATAGTAAACGCACATTGCTATAAATTACCAAACATGGAGGATGCATTTAAGAAAAACAATAATTTTTCACCATATAATGTGACTAACCTGATAGTTGCACATGCGTGGGTGCATGGAATCAACTCCGTCTGAAAAAACATACAGCTGCACACATTATCACTGAGGTCCACCAAAAATATTTTCCGACCATCTGTAACTTTGAATTTACCTCGTCCCATCCTTTAGACCTCCATCGTTCATCTCTGCTGCACGAGGTCAGATAATCTGTATTGCACAAACTTCGTGAAAGTTTGTTCGCTTTCTTCAGCCTCTTGTCTTCTCTTAGCAAACCATTTTTCAATAACCCTCCGAGCAGCCTCTAAGAAGGAACAAACGGGCAACTTTCTTGCCCAAACAAGATGAGCATCCACACTTCAGCAGCATTGGAAGTCATGAAATTGAATCTTCGAATAGAGCACTTTACACGGGACCACCTCATAGGATTAGTTTTTTCCAAGCTGTCAATTGCGCCCATAATTCCACTGCCGTGGATGTAAGACATGTACCTGGATTGAAAATATAAATAAGACACTTAAAATAGGTTAGTTATGTGATTTTTACTGAGAAAGTTTTGGACATACCTATCAAATTCACCCTCGTCGTAACAACATGCAGCATGGTAGAACAGTCCAATCAAATGTGATCCATACTTGACCAGATTTTGTTGAAGATGGTAACAACAAAGACCATGGGTTGCTTCGGGATATGCATTGGTGATGGCATTACTGATGCTAACGTGTTGATCAGACACGATAACAAGGCCATCTGGGCAACCAAATGCTGCTCGAACATTGTGCAAAAACCATTTCCAAGATTTATCGTTCTCAACATTACATATCCCAATTGCAAGTGGAAAAATTTGATCGTTTCCATCTTTGGTCACAGCGACAAGTCCAATCCCTTTGTACTGCCCCTTCAAATGACATCTATCCACAACTATAACATGCCGAGAATATTACTGAAATCCGGTAATACATGCACCCAGAGCAAAAAAAACATACTTGAATTTCTCATTTCTCTGTGTGTCTAATGTAGTATATGTGCTCGGATTTCATTCCTTCAAGACCTGTAAGTAAGCTGAAAGCATGCTAAATGACGTCTTCGGTTCACTATATGTACTTCTCATTGCATGACATTTTGCTGTCAATGCATGCTTATAACTCAGATGAAGAACATGTCGTTCGTTCATCTCGTTAATGATGTCCCTAGGAGCAAGATCAGAGTTATCTTTTCGAAGCCTCTAGATAAAAAAATCTTCAATCAAAGTGGATGGAAGTCTGTGGGGAGCACTAACATTCAACTCATATGAACAAGTGTGAGGCAAAACAACTTTGGCAATTTTCCAAACACCATATTTTTCAGATGTTGTGATTACGAGCAAACAATTTTTTTGCTTGCATTTCACGCACCATTGATGTTTGTCTGAGTATTCCACATAGTATTCAACTTGATTCTCCAAATGATAGTACCCAACTGCATTTTTTAGGTCGGCCTTATTGCCAAACGTCGATTCTTTTCGCAGACCCTCTGGAGCCCGCTCAATCTCTGAAGAAGCAGGGTGCTCAAATGAAGGTACATCGAGAATAAACCACTCAACTCTCATTATGTTGGAGCAGAATTGCTCATATGCCTCTCGTTGATCCTCGTCCAACATTGTCTCAACGTCTTCCTCCAGTACAAAGTCATTTTCAAAATTGCTCGGATCTAGAAAAAAAGTATAGTGTCAACTTTTGATAATCAAGATACATATGCACAATTTTTTTTTGATAAGTCCAATAATAAATAATTACCTATTGGACCATCATGGTCTCCTTGTTCCCACCTATCTTCGTGTACCGTTCTTCAATTTCATCAGTTGGGGCAACATTCAGGTCCAAAAAGTTCAAATCACTGTAGTCAACACGTTCAGATTGGGACGACCAGGGTTCCCAAGGTTGATTTGAAGATGCTCCTTCTGTACTATCGTCTACGCCCCATCTTGAATTAAAATCTTCATCATTCTGTATCCCTAACGGAAGAGATGACCAATTCAAATTTTCTACGTCCTCAGTGAACTGCTTAAAACTTTGACCACCTGGATTATACCCCTCATCTACTGGACTCTATTCTACATGATAAGAGGTTCTACCTGATACTCCAACATCCATCCTTTTTAAAGAAACGAAAACAACCAAAAGTCCATCATACTCTGAAAAACAATGTTGCAGATATAAATCATTTTTTATTTTTTCTTCTTCAATCTTCCGTTCGTTTCCACTAGAGAATGGATCAAATACATCCAAATATTCATGTCGGCAAACACGATCCCATGGATTGAGCTCAATAAATCTTGATAAGTAAATCTTTCAAAATTAATCACCGATTGTGTACCGCTACATACTGTAAACCTTCCCAATAACCACCAAACCAAACGGCTACTAACAAAGTCATCCTAATTAAAAAAATATAAATAAAAGACGAAGTGATACTTCTAATTGAAAAAATAAAAAATAAATAGTTCGAGTAGCCCTATTTTTTTAGACTCTTGTCATATCATTTCACTCTAAGAAAAGTAAAAGTAAATTAAC
This sequence comes from Scutellaria baicalensis, assembly GCA_005771605.1. Taxonomy (NCBI): domain Eukaryota; kingdom Viridiplantae; phylum Streptophyta; class Magnoliopsida; order Lamiales; family Lamiaceae; genus Scutellaria; species Scutellaria baicalensis. The sequence goes on from CM016724.1 coordinate 2,958,277, forward strand.
ATGCAAAGTAAGATGCAAAGAAATAAATGTAAGTATCATGCAAAAGAAATAAATGTAACTTTGAATAAAATTGTACCGGACAAAAAGAAAAAAATGGGACAAAAAGAAAAATATAAATCTAAAAGAAATAAAATAACAAAAATAAATGGAAAGCTAAAATCGAATGATAGGACAAAAGCATTGAATTGATGTCTCAATCATTGTCCCAATCATTGGAAGTTTGAATTGGTCAAAATGTGGTATTTTGGTTCATTAAGTTATAGTACATGACATTTTTATACAATAAGTTATAGTACATGGTAAAATTTTCCTTTCTTATATTGAATATGGTATTTTGGTACATTTTCTCAATAATTTATATTATTGGATAGTTGAGTACAATATTTTATATTGTTGAGTAAAAAGTTATATATGTTATATGTTTTTGGGTATTTGTGGGTATTTCCTCTTGTTGCAAAAATAACCCCTAACTAGTATAGAACCCGTGTAATACATGAAAATATAAATTAAATTAAATTAAATTTAATTTAGTAAATCTAAAAAAAACTTAATTATTATTTATATAAGAAAGATATATATGGTTTTATACAATGCACAACGTTTAATATTTAACATTAAAAACAACACAATTTGATTTATATATTATCTAGTTGAAATATATGTTTCATTATTAAAATAACTTGATTATTTTTTTCTCTATTACTTAGAACATTTAAATATTATTATATATATTATTCAAAATCTTAAATTTTATTTTTGGAAAATGATAAAAAAAAATGAAAGTCAAGTATTTTAAAATAAATTTCAAATTTATTTACAACACGTATCCCTAAAACTATATAATCTTATTAATTAATTAGTTTGACACATTTGAATAATTTCTTTTAAATCAACCACATTTATTTTATTTTTCATTATTTATTTATATTTTACTTTAAAATTTTAAATTAACAAATTTCAAATTTATAAATCTTTTTTAGTATGTATTACTTTAATAAATTTAGTTAATTTTGTATATTATTTAATAATATATATAATCAACATTAATGTAGATATCATTAAATAGCGATAATAATTAACTTTAAATAGATTTAATTTGTAAAAAAAAAATTAAAGTGAGAAAAATTGTTCAACTTACAAGTGATGTTTATCTCTACCTGCCCAAATGATCGTGATGTATTGCTGTTCGTGGTTACATATGCAAAAATGATGTTATATTTTAAAAATGTTACTGTTTAGAAAAGAGAACATAATTTATTTTATTTTATTTAGATTGGATCGTGTATTAACAGAGCAGTTTAATTCATTTATTTAGTTCACAGTTTAAAATTATTTTGAAAATTAAAGTAACCAATTTATTTTATATAATTAAAAAAACTAAAACTATATTATCATATATAAGGAGAGTTGAGGCTCTCATTTTACGACACGCCAGATTTTTCAATTTCAATTCGATATGTATTGTCTATGCATATGCCACGTGTCTACTAGTATGATAATTTAATTTCAATTTCAGTTTCAATTAGATCTACTTATTTTAAGAATTTTCGTATTAATGCATTTGGGAAAGAATAGGTCTTGGGTGACACCGTCTCACGGATCTCTTTTCGTGAGACGAATCAACCCATAACCCACATTTAACAATTCATATGAAAATTTGTGGATATGAGTTTAATTCATGGATAATAAGGATCCGTCTCACGGAAACTATCCGTGAGACCGTCTCACATGAGTTTTTGTATTTGGGAATTCTAGATTGTAAGATTTATCGTCTTCTCTTCCACCAATAATTTTCAAGACAAAAACTCATGTGAAATGGTCTTACGGATAGTTTTCATAAAACAGATCATTATTATCCATGAATTGAATCGATATCCACAAATTTCATATAAATTACTAAGTATGACTATGAATTGATCTGTCTTAAGAAAAAAATACGGTGTCCCGTAAGACCAACTTTATTTCCAAAAGTCATTTCCACGCATATGTAATGTAAAGTTGGGGCTTTGTGGACGAGTATGGTTTTTAAAGCTTCTTGAACACTTCATGTGTTGTTCACCATTTATGAAGTCATATTATGTTTTTATTAATTCTTTTGATTGATTTCAGCATTTAAATTCAAATGATGCTGTGATTAATCATTATTTTAAGATGGGATTAATATTTCAACTTAATCATTTGTTTTCTAATTTAATTTAGTAACTATATTTAATTAAACACTTCTTTACTTGACTGAGTTAGTATTTAATTTAGCAAAGCTAAGAATTGAATAATAATTCAATAAAACAACATAAACAAAACCAAACGTATGAGGAGTGAGGATGACGAGTTAAACAGTGAGACATTTTGGATCATGAAGCGCATTTAACTTATTTTATTGAAATTATTGAGATATCCACTTTTTTGTTAAGTGGAAATTGATGACTTTCAAATTATCTACTTATTATTACAAGATTTTATCTAGTAATAAATTTATAACATAACCAAAAATGTGATGTATAGTTTTATAGTTATTGTTGGAATGCTCTTTGAGTTATATGATGAAATGATTATTGTTGAGTTGACTCATGAAAAAAAGAGAGGGTTTTTTTAGGATCAACATACAATGTTCTGCACAATAAAATTTAAGGAAATAAAGTTGTACATCGACAATCAGATATTGGTCAAATAGTACATTTGATTTTGATATATCATGCTAGGAAGTAAAGTACACATGGGAAGGATTTTGTTGACACACTCAACAAGCGATAAGGATTGCCCATATGTTTGAGATTGTTGGACTTACAACCATGTTTTCAAGAATTGTAGATGGGATTAAGGAAATAAGGTTGCCTTCAATCATCATTTTTAGTTGTTGAGAATTTTAACCATGTGTCACATGATTATTGGTGGGATTATGAAATGAAGTGACACTTTAAGTATTAATTGTAGTTTTTTATGCAGTGGTAAGCGATTTATCTTTATATTCACATCTCTCAATTTTCAATTTTTGAAATTGTACTGCTCGCCCCTTATCAGGCATGATAGATCTATAAAATTAACTTGTATGGTTGAAAAATGTAAGTTCATGATATGAAAATGATCTTGTTTTATATCATACAACCATATGATATGACTACTTATGAAGATGAAATGATATCTTATCCAATGTATTCAATGGATATAATCAAGCTCGATCAATAATTGAAGTAAACACATTCATAAGGTATTAGTGATGTATTCATATGGTCCGTTTGCTTGCCCTTGGGCATGATAGATACCATATCAACAAGATTAACTTGTTTGATTGAAAAATGTAAGCTCATGATATATAAAATGTCTGATTTTAAATCATCCAACCTCGTGCTAAGATTACCCAAGAGGATGGATGAACACCTTATCCCACGTATTTAATGCAACTCAATAATCCTATGAATATAATCAAGTTCAATAAATAATTAAAGTAAACACACTCATAAGGTATTAATACTATATCCTAAAGTTATTAGTTACACATTCATATATAACTTAAAATATTCAAGATATTATTGGTTACATATTAAAATATCAACCATAAAGATTTTAGAATTCAGGTTGGGAGCATGCAACACCCCTAGAACACATAAGTCCTACTCCTACGTGATTTGTCGGACTATAAAACTGATTTATCATTCAAAAATATAGCATATTGATAGGACGATTTTAAGTAAAATAAATAAATGACGCATCAAATTTAATCTGAGAGTTTAAACAAATTGACTTTTAAGTAATATTTATTTTCAAAACAAAATATTTTTTTGGATTTCCACCAAATTACAATTGAAAAAATTACCGAACACTAATATTTTTTAAAAACAGGCTTAAAAATAAATAATAAACAAAAACTATTAACTAACATGGATTTTTAAAAGATGATATTTTTCTAGCATCCACCATAATAGTTTTTCAGAATATAATATAATTTTACAGAAAAATTCAAAACATTAACAAGAAATTCTATAGTAAAGAATCTAATATAAAACCGTGCATTACACAAAGGCTCATCTAGTTACAGAGTAAAAGAAACACACACCATTCTGAACCATAATGTGTGTCTATCAAGAAATAGTGAGTAGTTAATAAAAAGTGAATTACAGAGAAAAAAAAAAAAAGATGTTAGAATCTATTAATATAATAGATTAGAACATGTAAGTTATATATATTTATGATGCTACTAACATTTCATACACACATGTGATCAAAGTTTTGAAACAGGAGAAAAAGAGCACAATATAAAATAGAATATATCATATGGATATTGGTGGCTTGCAAGTTCTAAATTAAGGTAACCACAATTTATTGACAAACAGCCCAAGAAACTCAAAACATTCTCAATAAACAACATAACACTCAAAGATTGCTTGACATTATTGAAAGAATTAACCCTACAAATTGCATGATCTCCACAAACACATAACGCAGAAATATCATCAATATGTATGTGTAAAAGATCAATAAAGTACAGATGAAATTAGACACTCCAATGTAAACCATCTGACCTTGCATTGAAGGCAGGCAAAGAGACAGATCTGTATTCTGTAATTGTGAACGGTTTTGCTTGTGAGGTCATTTAGAAGCCGTTTATACATTCATCTTCTAAGAGACCCATTCAGATGTCCTTGAGTCGTTTGGAACAGATGTAAAGGAGGAACGATGGAGTTAAGTGGTGAGAGATCTATTGATATATGTCCTACCATGTATTAACCTCAACAACCAGTGAACGTATAGATAAGTCTGAGAAGGATAGCATACGGCAAGGTGCAGCCACCTCAAGAGCTCCTAAAAGTCCTTGAATTTGATCAAGATCTGATCCATCTCCGGCTGATGTCTCCTTACCTTGGAAATATGAAAAAATATGTCACATAAATCAAACTATGGCCGAATTTTAGTAAGATCAGGTTCAAAGCAATTCAATTACTAATATTTGATAATTTTATTAATCTCCTTCCTTTACTTGTAGTTTCTTCTAGTGTAAACTACATTTTCGTTTTGTGGAAAAGAGAGAGAAGGGTGCATCTGAAAGTGAAGGCACCATCTTGAAGGTTATTGATGAATCATTAATATCAATATGACATCAGGAAGCCATTGAAAGAAACTAAGTAACCATATTAGCTTACTTTTATGCCTGCCATAGAAAGAAGTTTGTGAGAAGCAATATAGGTAGCGTCTGAGTTATCCAATCTCTTTTCCACATAGTAGATTACCTCTGAAACACCTGACTGAAAACTCAAACTGTCAATTACCAGAGAAAGAAAACCAGAACTATAAGTGCCACTACATGTTAACATTGAATTATAATGATTTTATCAACTTAAAAATTTCCTTGCATCTTCAGCTGAAGATCATCGTAACCTGAGTCGTGGATTATCCTTTATGCATAAATACTGAAACTAGCATTTGATACAAATGCAGACACCAGATTTAGAGATTCACCCTTAGTCAACTCCATCCTCCATGTCACTACAAAGTGCTCAATCAGCACTCTCATTACCATATCTGAGCATTTAAAAAGTAGTTGTAGCTGAGCGCAACTTGAGCTGTTAATATTGAGGGGAGAATTAATCACCTGAATAATTATCTTTGCACATTCGTTGCAGGGAAACATTGTCACATATAGCCTCTGCAATGGTAATCCTTGTAAACATATTAGCAGAAATGGTACACCTGAATTCTGAAAGAAATTAGCATAAATAATGAATAAAATAAGCTTTGTACTAACTTGCCCTGCAGCAGATGCGTGATTCGTGTTCAAGATAGCATTGACTTCAGCATGGCATACGTACCTGCAAGAGATAGTTATTGATCAGTTGCATTTGGGTATAATTGAGGAGAATGCACAGTACAGAAAAATAACAGTTTTGGGAAACCCAATAAAACAAAATGATGCATAACATGACGACAGAAAAAATGAATTGACTTATTAATAGTGTTATGATACTTACGGGTACTTAGTCTCCAAGGGATCCCCAATCTTGGATTTCTGAATCATCAAGGAATAAGAAATACTCAAATTTAAGAAATTGGCTCCTTTCCACATTAAGACTAGAGGACTGCTAACCTTAGACCATGGAAGCTTGTCATCTGAGCAACCACGTGGGAAACCATTGTAGCCAATACCTTAAAACACCAAAGAATCAAAACTAGCTTACGATCTTTTATGACATCATGGATATATAAAATATTGCCACACATAAGCATTTTCTTACAACATAAAAAGATGCTTGAAGAGATAAATTTCAAATCCTAAAATCTGTAACCATCACATATCTATAAATATTGACCAGATGAAGATTTATGAAGCACAAAATTCTACTATACAGTAAACCAGAAAGGTAAGTTAAGTTGCACAAAAGGTTAATTGAGCTATAAATATGAATAATGAATGAGCCTAAACAAAATCCCACTACAAAAGTCCAAATTATAGCTGATTTCTGTTAATTTCCTTGTATGTGAAGCAAAAATGTAGACATCCACTATTCAAAGCATTTTATCACTAACAAAGATGCAGTTGATCCCAAATGCATTGGTGTACTCATTATACCAGTTTAAAGTGCTCATAGATCCAATTTTTGTACAGGGACAAACATATCATGGAATCATAACCATGTCCAAGGTTCGCACTTGGCAAAAGCGACAAGATAAGATACTCTGCTCTTGGTCAAAAATGAAAATGCAGATTAGGACAGGGTGAGTGTCATAACAAAGATGGTTTCAGAACATAAGAAAAGCATGAAACAGGCCAATTCTTAAAACTACAGAAACAGCCCAACAGCTAGAGAAAAATCTGTATATCAAGCAATCTTACCAAGTATGATTCCCTTTTCACTCACCAAGCAAGCACCGACCTAATCGAAAGAAGAAACAAGTATTGATGTACTTGAAAGACTACATATCATCAGGAAATTTAATCTCTTATGAAATATATATGTATAAAAAGCTACTAATCCACAATTTCATCTTTTTATTTTGCTTATACTCTTACAATATAACTATAAGTCTATACCTGTCTATTTGGATCCTTGGATCTCTCAGCTGACAGAAATGCAATCGCCATAAAATAGTCATCCCAGGAGAGATACCTAAAAATAAAGGGAGTGAACAAAGATTATTTCTTCTTCTTTTTGACAACACAATTTGAAGCCAATACTACAAGCTCTTAAACTTCAAAACACTTCTCTTCAGGTCTTATAATTCAAAATCCTCAAAATTTACTTTGTCCTCGGGCAATAATTTTTTACTCAAATCAACAAATTCAACAAGCAAGAATCAAAAATACGAATTACACAATCCCTGTTTCTACATAACATCAACGAGAGTCTTTGTTAAAGTACGAATTACCCACCCTTTTCGTTTCGCAGGATCAAAGGGGCACTGTGGAGAAGATTTCTGCTCTGCGACACCGTTTTGACTGCAGCGACTTTTGGGCTTTCTGGAGTTGAAGAGAAGGCTGACGGCAATGGCGGAGGAGACCGCACCAACCACAGATGCGGCGGAAAGTAAAAGTATGTCTCTCGAAGAACTCATCACCTTCTCTGCACACACACAACTAGGTGAGAGAGAAAATTAGCCGCGAAAATGTAGAAACAGCGGGAAAAGATGGGTAGCATAGGATACGATGAAGGTATTGGGCCTACCCTGCTTTCTAGCCCATTTACATATCATGGAGCCCATCTTTGTTTAAATTCGGCTCAAGTTAAAATATATTATTAAAATAAATGAAAAATATCCTAAATATCACAAAACTATGCAGTAAATTATTTCCTATTATAAACGATAGTATTGTTATTATTTCACCATTACAAATCAGAAAATAGATAAAAATTATTTTTATCTGTAATCTTATGATTGTCATAGGTATTATATCATTAAACTATATGAGCTAAACAATATGGACAATCATGTAACCCTTTGAAAAACATATGTAACTTTCGTGACATTCTCAAAAGATCAATATTTTCAAATTTCCTAATTTAGGGTAGCAAGTACAAAATTTCATTTATGAAAGAAAAGTAATCCCGAAATGTGATATTTTAACCACCTAACTCTTTAAATAAACCTAAATTATTGTCCCTCCTCTTTTTTATATTTTGTAACTGATAGTGGTAGATTTTTGTTAAGCTTCAAGAATGTTAAATTTTGATTAGCATAGTCTTTAATTAATTAAAAATTTATAATCATGAAAATTTTAAAGAGACTCAATATAATTTAAAAAGGAAGAGAAAAGGATTCGTACCAGAATATTCAATTATAAAAATAATTCATATGCTATCAATAGATTTTGAAAAGTATTAATATAAAATAATCTTGAAAAAGAGTTGTTTAACAATGTAATTTTCTTTCTTATATAAGTTGGAGGAAATGGAAGGAAGAAATATAATAAAACGTCGAAAATTATGTATTATAAATGTATGATAGATACCACTAGAGACACGAGACTCGAGTTGAAATTGAAAACAAGAATGTATGTATAAAAGGAACACTTAACATTAACAGGAGTGAACGAGCATAGACATATTTTACTCAAGTTGTAGTCGGTTCCTACTTTTCATAATCATCATCATCATCCATTCCTCGTACAAAACTCTGAAGTGAAAACTACAAGTTCCATTATCCTTGACAACTACTGCTCTGCACAGTTGTGTTGCAGGAATTAGTGAGAATATGGCCGATGCGACCTCGTGAGTATCATTCCTTGTTTTGTTTTACTCTGCTTTTATTTGCTCATAATTTTCTCCTCTGCTTTTGCGCTCTTAGCTCATTGTTCTATCCAAAATTTTAAGGGGATCTTTGTTTCATTACTCATGTATAGTTGTTCTAAGGGGATGTTTGTTTCATCACTCCTGTATAGTGGTTCTAAGGGGATGTTTGTTTCAATTCTTTGATTTCGGGTTTGTTTGTTAAGGTTCTTGTCTGAGTTTGCTTAAACAAAAACAATGAAGTTATTTGATTGATTAACATTAGAGTTGCTCTATAATCCAGGATACATAGCAAAAAAGACTACTCTACAGCGATACTAGAACTGAAAAAATGGCCTAATAGGGTTGTTGTAGATGAGGCAGTGAGTGATGAAAATTCCGTAGTCTCAATGCATCCTGCGAGAATGGAACAGCTTCAGCTATTTCGAGGAGATACCGTGCTTATCAGGGTACTGCATTGCTTTCATACCTATCTCTTTATTTCCAGTTTTCTGATCAAGGTGTGTGTATGTGGTACAGGGGAAGAAACGGAAAGACACCATTTCTATTGTTCTTGCTGATGAACAGCCAAAGATTAGAATGAACAAAAGCCAATCTGAGTGTTCGTCTTACTCATATGGTCTCTCTACACCAGTGTCCTGATGTTAAGTATCCTTCCAATTGACGACTCAATTCAGGGTGTCACTGGGAACCTATTCGATGCCTATCTTAAGCGTAACACTATCCTCATTATCCTTCAACTACTTACAAGCACTGCCTGCTGTGTTTTAATGCAGATTTTGTCCTACTTTTTAGTATAATAACTGCAATTCATTTCCAAATGTTTGAGCTATTTTTACACTAAAAAATGTGTAGTTCATATTACTATTGTTGTTGGAGCAAAAGTAATGCCAAAAACCATAAGAAATAGCGCAGGGCTGGAGATGGTCTTAGTCACGGTCTTATTAAATGATTCATGACTAATCTTGCTCTATTTTGTCTTTTGTGATGGTCAGCTTATTTCTTGGATGCTTATCGTCCCGTGAGGAAAGGTGATTGTTTTCAGGTTAGAGGTGGGATGCGAAGTGTTGAATTCAAAGTTGTCGAGACTGATTAATGAGATGGGGGCATTTTTCTTTCTGATTAATGGGCCTGAGATCATGTCGAAGTTGGCAGGTGAGAGTGAAAGTAACTTAAGAAAGGCATTCAAGGAAGCTGAGAAGAACGCCCCGGCTATCATTTTCATAGACGAGCTGGATTCTATTGCTCCAAAGAGGGAGAAGACACAGGGTGAAATAGAAAGACGTATTGTCTCTCAGCTTCTTACTTTAATGGATGGCCTAAAGTCCCGTGCTCATGTCATTGTTATTGGGGCCACGAATAGGCCTAATAGCATTGATTCTGCACTAAGGAGGTTTGGGAGATTTGATCGAGAAATTGACATTGGTGTGCTTGATGAGGTGGGAAGGTTGGAGGTTCTAAGAATCCATAAGAAGAATATGAAACTCTCTGATGATGTGAGTTTGTGCATTGCTTTTTGTGGAGCTCTCGTCGTCTATAACGAGCCATGTCTTTATTTTCCGTTCTTGTCCTTACAGGTTGATCTTGAACGAGTAGCTAAAGATACCCATGGTTACATTGATGCTGATCTTGCTGCCCTTTGCACAGAAGCTGCTCTTCAGTGTATCAGGGAGAAAATGGAAGTAATTGACTTGGAAGACTGAGACAATTGATGCTGAAGTATTGAATTATATGGCTGTGACAAATGAACATTTCTTAACTGCATTGGGTTCATCGAACCCTTCAGCCTTACGTGAAACTGTATGCTCGCGATCTATAATGTTACTTAACTATTTCTTCCATGATTCATCATTGCATTGCTTTTTTATTATCAAAAGTTCATGAACATACTCTTTTTTTTGCAGGTTGTAGAGGTTCCGAATGTCTCTTGGGAGGATATAGGTGGCTTGGACAATGTCAAACGAGAGCTTCAAGAGGTATGTTATATTATCAGAGCCTGTAATATTATAGCAATTTTGATCTCGCTAGATTTATATGATTAAGAAAATGGCTTGCAATAGACTGTCAAATATCCCGTGGAGCATCCAGAGAAGTTCGAAAAGTTTGGGATGTCACCTTCTAAAGGGGTTCTCTTCTACGGACCTCCTGGATGTGGCAAAACCTTGCTGGCAAAAGCAATTGCTAACAAGTGCCAAGCCAATTTTATAAGTGTCAAAGGACCTGAATTGCTGACTATGTGGTTCGGAGAGAGTGAGGCTAATGTTCGAGAGATTTTTGACAAGGCCCGACAATCTGCTCCATGTGTGCTTTTCTTTGACGAACTAGATTCAATTGCTACTCAGGTATTCGTCAATTCATAGACATATGCTATATATCACTTCAATTTATCAGTACCCGGCTTATAAGTTTCGTGTCTTGTAGCGAGGACATTCTGTAGGAGATGCAGGTGGAGCTGCAGACAGAGTTCTTAATCAGTTGCTAACTGAAATGGATGGAATGTCTGCAAAGAAGACAGTTTTTAGCATAGGTGCCACAAATAGGCCTGATATTATTGATCCTGCGTTGCTCAGACCAGGGCGTTTGGACCAGTTGATTTATATCCCACTTCCAGATGAAACGTCTCGTCTTCAGATATTCAAGCATGTCTTCGGAAGTCTCCCTTACCTAAGCAAGTCGATCTAGCAGCGCTTGCACGACACACACAGGGGTTTAGTGGAGCTGATATAACGGAAATATGCCAACGTGCGTGCAAGTATGCTATTCGAGAAAACATTGAGAAGGTAACAGTTTATTCTATTGGTAACAATTATGGCACTGATCATGAAAATGTCATATGTTCTATAAGTTGCTCGATTTTTTCTAGTAGATATTGAACCTGTATAATTGCGAGGATAAAAATGGTAATGTTATGCTGTGTGTTTAGAAATTCGATACTATTAAATATTTTAAAGTGGGTGTATTTAGCAAGGAATGGGTGTCTTGGGTGTGTATTACCCTCCTATCCTTTCCAGTTTGCATCATAGACTTTTTACTTTTTCCTATTACACCTCAAAGTTAACGACCTAATGTAATGTTTAGGCAATGTAACATTTAGCCATTTTGGGTGCGAAAGTTGAAATTGGTATGTTGAGGTTTTAACCAAAATACATGAAATCTATGAGTAATATTTGATTTCATGTTCTTATCTTAGCAGGATATCGAGAGGGAAAAGAAAATGAGAGAAAATCCCGAAGCTATGGAGGATGATGATGTGGCTGAGATCAGAGCAGCACATTTTGAGGAGTCGATGAAATATGCTCGTAGAAGTGTGAGTGATGCTGACATCAGGAAGTATCAGCTCTTTGCACAGACATTACAACAATCTCGTGGTTTTGGGACTGAATTCCGGTTTGCTGATCGAGCAGACACGACGACACCTGCTGGGGCAACGGACCTCTTCTCTTCCACCGGTGCTGGCCAAGAGGACGACTTGTACAGCTGAAGGTATTACTACTAGGCACCCCAATGCTTCACATGTTGATCTGTTCAATAAAGCTCTAGGTGTATGCTTTAGTACTCACTATACTGTAATTTAAATAAAGTCCCTTTTCTTGTTAGCTTCTATATCATGCACTCTTCTTCTTTCTAAGCAAGACAACTATGTAGCTTCTATGAAGATTAGTCCATGATAGAAGAGGATCATAGCATGATTTTAGGTGGAAGTGTTCGGGGTGGTTTAAAATATCCAAACACACCATAAAAATGTGACTATGTGAACATGTTTATGATTTGCTTGGAAATAGATTTGCAAGTAAAAACATTATGTTTAGACCATCGACCAAACTCGGTGGCAGACGCAAGTTTGCCAATCAAATTTATCGGCAAATTGCCACGTATCATAATATCATTTACTTTATGGACTCGAATTCGCCTTTTGTCCTCTTTTATTAGTTTATTTTTATTTTATTGTATCAATTTTTTTATTTAGTCATCAATTTATTTTGAATATTATGTGTAATATAATTTGATTTTAGATTTATAAAATTTTATATCAATTGTGTAATAGAATTTTTGTATTTTATCAAAAATAATTTATTAGAAATTTTCACATCATTGAAATCAATAAGTTTAATTTTTTTACAAACTTAATAAATAATTATTTGATAAAATAGAAAATAAAAAAGATAAAGATTAAGAGTATTCTGAGAAAATATTCATTAAGTTGAATTTGAGTTTCATGGTGTGGGAGATAATTATAGTATGACAAAATATTTTGTGCAACTGGTGCATGAATCTAGGATCCATGTACTCGGGTCGACCCGCCTCACGTGCCTCTCAAGAGCGTTTTCACGCGTCCCAACGCAGGTGCCCTCAAACCCACCAAGATTCGCTCCAGACAGTCATACCTTTATGTTATGTTAGTGTTACATTTATGTTATGTTAACCTTACTTTCATAAAGGTAATACTAACATAACATGAAAGTCAGTCTAACATAACATGAAGGTATGGTTAACATTGTTTTTTATCTTCATGTTATGTTAGTGTTACCTTCATGTTATATTAGTGTTATTTTCGTGTTATTTTAGTTAAATGACTTTAAACTAAGGGTATGAAATCTGGAAATGAGGTCACGCTAACATAACACGAATGTAACACTAACATAACATGAATGTAACACTAACATAACATAAAAGTCACGACCAAAACATGTGAAAAAATATTTTGTGCAACTGGTGCATAGGACTCGGGTCGACTCACCCCACGTGCCTCTCACGCGTGTTTTCACGCGCCCCAACGCGGCTAATGAGTGCCCTCAAACCTACCAAGATTCGCTCCAAGCAGTCATACTTTCATGTTATGTTGGTGTTACCTTCATGTTATGTTAACCTTACTTTCATGAAGGTAATACTAACATAACATGAAGATCAGTCTAACATAACATGAATGTATGGTTAACATTGTTTTTTACCTTCATGTTATGTTAGTGTTACCTTCATGTTATATTAGTGTTACTTTCGTATTATTTTAGTTCAATGACTTATTCATCAACTCATGTAGGGGCCGGTTTGATAGATCCTACAAGCCATATATTACAATAAATATAGTATCCATCATTTATTTACATACTATCATGAATATCTATAAATACATTGGATAAAATTAATTTGGTGCAGGAAGATATATTAATAGTGAATAGGATATTGTCCAAGCTATCTAAGTTGGGAATCTGTCAGAAATAACTTTTCTACCTCCCAAAAAATCCTCTCTTGTGTTAGTATTTATTTTATAAGTAGAAAAAAATGTGGGGGTCCATCCAATTTGCAAAAGACTAATTGTTAGTGATATGGGACCTTTTCCCCTTTTGTGATTCTCTTTCATGTGAGTAAAAGTGGCATCTAAATGTTGTTTAAATGTACCTTGTTGAGTTCATAGTATGGCCCCATTTTTTATTTTTTTTTTTATGGGAAAACAGAGGAATAAGTGTTTCTATATGTTGTTTAAATTTTACCTTGTTCACTTCAAACTATGGCCCCCTTTTTTAATGCCTAGTTTTCAGATCTATACCATTATTTTTGGACAGGTAAATAAACCATTTGATCAATGTATATGTAATATCAAACAATGTCATTACCAGTGATTGCAAAAACAAGAGATGACAAAATTATATATAACAACTTCTTTTAAAACATCAGAGAGTTTTCAAGTTTGCATAAGCAGCAGAGCAACAACAATAACAAGAATGTAAGTCAATTTCATGAGACGTTATCTTGTAAATTAACAGAGACTTCTGATTAATGTTGAAGGAATGGTGTATATATACGTTTCCAAAGATAAAATGACTCAATTTTCTAACATGCAACATTGTAGTGTTAGAAGCACCAAAGAACTAAGAAGCTATAGAAACGGGCTGCAATTATAAGTCACAAAAACTTTGTGTGAGACGGTCTCACAGATAGTTTCCATGAAACAGATCTTTTTACCCACTAACCCATCCAATCTCCACAAATTTATACATGAATTATGAAATGTGAGTTGTGGGTTGGCCCGTCTAACAGAAAATGATTCGGGAGACGGTCTCCCAAGAGACTTGCTCATTATGAGTTTTAATAACCGAGTTTTAATTGTATATATCTGTTGAAGTATATGCTATGAGATTATTCGATTTTCATTGTAATTTTTATCCAACAATTATGATGGTTTGGTTATAGACACTCATCGAATCAACAATCATTGGAGCTTGAAGTGCGCCCACCAAACACTTCAGTCAAAATGTTGGGCCAACTCTATTTTAAAGGAAATAAATTAATCCACTTGTACGTGAACTATTTGGAGCTCAATTATGAGCTTGTTTGAATTCTTTTATTGTGATTGGTTAAAGTAGATAAACAAACCTAAACTTGATGCTATTCAACATGAACAAGTGTGTTAGCTCACGATCAAGTCAAAAATATAAATATATAATACTAATATTTATATTTTCTGATATATAATAATTTTTTATACTTTTACTTATGATAAACATGTAAATTGCGAATTATAAACATTTAATAAGTAGCTTAGATATTTTAGATAATATATTATAAGTTCTAAGTATATAGCTTATTTTGTAATAAGTTGATGAATAATATAATGTATTATTAGTATTTATTACGTTCGTTAAGACTCGATTTTGCTCAGGTAAGCTCGTGAACCATGAATGAACTTTTGTTAAATTAGGCTTGAATTTGTTCGATAACTAAACAAACCAATTATACAAACATTCAAAATAGTTCAATTAGTCCGGTTACATCCCTATGCTAGGCATCTAGCTTGTGTGACTCACATGATTGCTCCATGATTTACATTAGTTTTGAAATACTATTGCAAGGACATACAAATGAATTACACCAATGTTGGACGATTTAAATGATATCATTTCATGTGGGATACAAAGAATCAAAACCCTTCACTAAGTTCACTTACCAAAAATTGATTTTGAAAGCATAAACCAAAGAGCTGGACTCTTGTGAGACCGTCTCATGTGCGACGGCACTCACGCAAGGTCGTGTCCTGGGACATGGTCGACCATGTGTGAAAACACATACTTATAGCTCTAAAAGACATACTTATAGATAAAAATCACATACTTATCTCGACCGTGTCCTGAGACCCGACCGTGCGCCACAGATTGCTCTTAGTTTTCACGCGAGACACAACCGTGTCCCAAGGCACGGTTGTGGCGAGGAAAAAAAATCACATACTTATAGTGAAAAATCACATACTTATTGTTGAAAAAGACATATTTATACACCATAGTCGTGCACGGTCGACCGTGTCCCGTCGCATGTGCGGCAGTCGTATATGAGTATTTGTGTAAACCAAAATGTCGTTTAATCCCTCTAATACAAAACTTGAAGGAAGCCCTCTAATAAAAACATATATAGGTGGTATATATATAAGATGTGACTTAATTGGCAAAAGGCATAATGACATTGATATACCACTTTGAGAGAACAAAATTCCCAAGTGGTTAACTAAGATCAAAATTGAAGTGCAAAAGAGGGCCCCATATATTTATATGCATATATCTTGAATCTTTGTGGATTTATTGAAGCATAACAACTCGGAAATAATTCAGTGATCACAGAATCGGAAACGGATGGTGAAGAACCGGTCAGAATCAGGGTGAACCGGGCTCAGGGAAAGATTTCCTAACTGCCGGTTCAAGGCAGTTATGAACTAGGGCAAGCTGCGCAGAATTGGTTTTCCAAACTGAAATTCGTTGCGATTGGCAAAGCGGTTATCTCAATTGATTGAGGGCTTCTTCTACCCATATATATGTGTATTCAGTTGTAGTTAATTACGAAATATCTTTGTAATTTGAGAGATGTGAGAATTAGGGTTGAGAGTGTGCGTATGAACCCTAGAATTTGGGGTTTTTTACTTGTAAGCCAAATTTGACATTCGATTCATAGTGAATTGCATTTGATCCTTTGACAGTGGATGTAGGCCGATGTGGCGAGCCGAACCACTATAAATTTCTTGTGTGTTGTTCGATTTCAAGCTTTGATTTATCGATTCAAGCATAGTAGTTTTAGGGTTTTTGCTCAAAAGTGTTGTCTATCAGTGGTGTTGTGTTGATTGAGCTGATTGATCCAACAAGTGGCGCCGTCTGTGGGAAACCAGCCGATCAACGACTGATAGAATATCCGGCATGAAGTTGGATGTGGAGAAGTTCACCGGAAATGGCGACTTCACGCTGTGGAAGGCAAAAATGGAAGCTGTGCTGATACAACAAGGATGGGAAGATGCAATCACCGATGATCTTGAAGAATCTTCGTCATTGACAGCTGAAGAACGATCCAAGATGTGCAAAAAAGCAAGAAGTTCGATCATTCATTGCTTGGGAGAGAAAGCATTGCGCGAAGTCTATCAAGAAAAGACAGCACTTGAGATATGGAGGAAATTAGAAGCTTTATATCAGACCAAGTCACTCGCAAATCGGCTCTTCTTGAAGCAAAGGTTGATCTCATTTAAAATACTGGATGAGAAGAAAATCTTGGAGAAGCTGGATGAATTCAACAAGATAGTTGATGATCTTGAAAATATTGAAGAGAAGCAAAAGGATGAAGATAACTGCTTCTTCTCAATGCTTTTCCAAAATCGTTCCAATCCTTCAAGGATGCGTTGGTTTATGGAAGAGTAATACCTCTTACCCTTGAGGAAGTTCAAATGGCAATTAGATCAAGGGTTTTGGACAGTGAAGCTGATAGGAAGAATCAAAATCTTGGTGAAGGTTTAAATATAAAGTCCAAGAAGTACAAGAAAGGGAATCGAAATAGCAATCAAGGAAAATCTGATCACTCCAACTCTAGACAAGGATCTGAGGCTTCAGAAGCAAGGAAGTGCTTTGCTTGCCACAAACCTGGGCACTTTAAGCGAGATTGTCCAGAGAGGAAGAAGAAGAACATGGCAAACAACAATTCTCAACAGGCTGCAGTGGCACAAGAGCAATACGACAGTGCAGACATGCTATGTGTTGTAACTTCTGAAATTAAGGATGAATGGGTGTTAGACTCAGGATGCTCGTTTCATATGTGCCCAATACGATCCTGGTTTACTGATCTAGAGATGAAGGAAGGAGGCTTGGTGCTATTGGGAGATGATCACTCATGTAGAGTTAAAGGAATTGGCTCTATAAATCTGAAACTCCATGATGGCAGAATCAGAAAATTGACTAAGGTCAGGTATATCCCTAAACTAAAAAGAAATCTAATCTCACTTGGTTTATTGAATGCTGCAGGGTGTGAATTTAGAACACTAAATGGTGAGATTCAAGTCACCAAAGCTGGAGAACTAGTGATTAAGGGAATCAAGTCAAACGGGCTCTTCATCTTGCAAGGCTCAACCATAGTAGGAGGGGCTGCTCCTGTGAGTCAAGCAGATCAAGCAATCTTATGGCACAAAAGACTTGGCCATATAGGAGAGAAGGGGCTCCTAGAACTATCAAAGCAAAACCTCATAGGAACTGGAAGCACCCTCAAAATTCCCAAGTGTGAACAATGCATTCTAGGGAAAGCAACAAGATCTCAGTTTCCTAAGTCCACTCATACCACTGTAAGCTCCTTTGATTATGTTCACTCTGATATTTGGGGGCCTGCAAGAGTGGAAACGCATGGTGGAGGTAAGTATTTCATCACTTTTATAGATGACTATACTAGGAAGGTATGAGTTTATATCTTGAAGCATAAATCTGATGCGTATGAGAAGTTTAAAGAATGGCTAATCCAACAAGAAAATCTAACTGGAAAGAAGCTTAAACACTTAAGGACTGATAATGGTTTAGAGTATTTGTCAGAAGAATTCCAAAGTTTCTGCAGGGATAGAGGGATTACTAGGCATAAGACTGTGGCTGGAACACCCCAACAAAATGGTGTAGCTGAACGCATGAATAGGACCTTGCTTGAACGGGTGAGATGCCTATTGCTAGATGCTGGTTTGCCAAAGTCATTTTGGGGAGAGGCAGTGGCCACAGCTGCTTTCTTGGTGAATAGAAGTCCCTCATCCACCATCCAATTTAAATCTCCAAACGAGGTATGGTACTCTAAAACTCCAAATTACTCTTTTCTAAAAGTTTTTGGATGCTTGGCTTTTGCACACACTAGAACTGACAAACTAGAAGCAAGAGCTACCAAGTGTGTTTTCATAGGATACCCAAGTGGAGTAAAAGGATACAAGCTATGGAGTCTAGAATCTGGAACTCCTAAGTGCTTTATCAGTAGAGATGTAGTGTTTAAGGAGGAGATTATGGGATATAAGCAAGACACTCAAGCATCAGGATCAGGCAACAAACCTGAGGAAGACTCAGACCATCAGAAATCTGGGATTCAGGTGGAGCTTCAAGCTGATAACAGAAATGGGACTGAGGAACAAGGATCAAATTCAGATGAAAGGGAATCTGAAGATGAACGTGATCATGGCCATCCATCTGATCAGGAGGAAGAAGCTCCAGACTTATCAAATTACAGGCTCACCAGAGATAGACAAAGGAGGAGAATCAATCCACCTATCAGATATGGCCAAGCTGATATAGTGGATTATGCTCTTTGTATTGCCCAAGACATTGAGTATGAAGAACCTGCTACTTATAAGGCTGCCATGAAGTCAAAGGATTGTGATAAGTGGGCTCAAGCTATGTAAGAAGAGATACTATCTCTGGAAAAGAATAATACCTGGGAATTAGTGGACAAACCTGAAGGTAAGAAGCTGATTGGGTGCAAATGGATATTTAAGAGGAAGATTGAAGTAGCAGCAAAGGAGCAAATAAGGTATAAGGCTAAGTTAGTTGCTAAAGGCTACACTCAAAAGGAAGGAATAGATTATAATGAGATCTTTTCTCCAGTAGTAAAACATGTATCCATTAGAATCCTATTAGCATTGGTGGTTCAAGAGGACATGGAGCTGCAACAACTGGATGTAAAAACAGCCTTTCTCCATGGACATTTGAACGAAGTTCTGTATATGAACCAGCCTGAAGGTTTCATTAAGCCAGGAGATGAAGATAAAGTGTGTTTGCTCAGGAGATCACTTTATGGACTGAAGCAAAGCCCAAGGCAATGGTATAAGAAATTTGACAGCTTTATGATTAGCATTGGTTTGGAAAGGTGCAACTATGACAGCTGTGTTTACTTGCAGAAAGAGAACAAGATGATTAACACTTACCTTCTCTTTTATGTGGATGACATGCTAATAGCTAGTAAAAGCATGGAAAGAATCAAGGCACTAAAGGAGAAACTAAGCTCTCAGTTTGAGATGAAGGATCTTGGAAATGCAAGGAGAATGCTTGGAATGGACATCAAAAGGGACAGGAACAAAGGGTGGATTTTCTTGTATCAAACTGATTATATTAAGAAGGTACTTAAGAGATTCCTAATGCATGAATCAAAGGCAGTAAACACACCTTTGGGAACTCAATTTAAACTCACAGCTGAAGAGAAACCAAAGGATGAAGCAGAAAGAAAGTACATGCTAGGTGTTCCTTACTCTAATGCTGTGGGGAGTATGATGTATTCTATAGTCTGCAGTAGACCAGATATATCATATGCAATGAGCAGGGTTAGTAGATTTATGGCTGATCCAGGAAGAATGCATTGGGAGGCAGTGAAATGAATGCTAAGATACCTCCAAGGGACATTAGATTTAGGTTTGGTTTTCAAACATCAAACTAATACCACTAATCCTCTTGAAGGTTTTGTTGATGCAGACTTTGCAGGTAATCCAGATACGAGGAAATCAACTACGGGTTATGTTTTTAACCTATATGGAACTGCAGTGAGTTGGAAGGCCATGCAGCAGTCCACAGTAGCTCTCTCCACCACCGAAGCTGAATTTGTGGCTATGGCAGAAGCTGTGAAGGAGGCTATATGGCTTAAAGGGATCCTCCATGAGCTATTTGTTAAGCAAAAGAGGGTAGCAATTCACTGTGATAATCAGAGTGCACTGCATTTGTCTAAACACCATATGTTTCATAATAGGTGTAAACATGTAGATGTTAAGATGCATTTTGTTAGAGACTTAATTGAAAAGGGCATCATTGAGGCAACAAAAATAGGAACTGCTGATAATCCAGCAGATATGCTGACTAAGGTCCTTCCAGGACCAAAGTTTGTGTTTTGCAGGGACTTGGTTCAGGTTAGAAGCTGGGCCAAAGTGCATGAAATGTAATCGAAGAACAAATTCTGAGGATCAAATGATTTCACGTGTTGAGGTGGAGAATTGAAGCATAACAACTCGGAAATAATTCAGTGATCACAGAACCGGAAACGGATGGTGAAGAACCGGTCAGAATCAGGGTGAACCGGGCTCAGGGAAAGATTTCCTAACTGCCGGTTCAAGGCAGTTATAAACTAGGGCAAGCTGCGCAGAATTGGTTTTTCAAACTGAAATTCGTTGCGATTGGCAAAGCGGTTATCTCAATTGATTGAGGGCTTCTTCTACCCATATATATATGTGTATCCAGTTGTAGTTAATTACGAAATATCTTTGTAATTTGAGAGCTGTGAGAATTAGGGTTGAGAGTGTGCGTATGAACCCTAGAATTTGGGGTTTTTTACTTGTAAGCCAAATTTGACATTCGATTCATAGTGAATTACATTTGATCCTTTGACAGTGGATGTAGGCCGATGTGGCGAGCCAGACCACTATAAATTTCTTGTGTGTTGTTCGATTTCAAGCTTTGATTTATCGATTCAAGCATAGTGGTTTTAGGGTTTTTGCTCAAAAGTGTTGTCTATCAGTGGTGTTGTGTTGATTGAGCTGATTGATCCAACATTTATGAATTTCATTTCAGAATTAGAAGCTGACAATAAAGGTTTTGCTAGTTGCTATTACCAGGCCTTATCATGAATATGACCCATTTGTCTATTATCCAATATGCTTTTCAACATGTGAAATCAAGCTAGGTTTAAAGAGAAATTGGGGATATGTAATGCTACATAATCCGACACATTTGTTTGTCGATTAAGGCTGGGACAAATCGCCACGTGTCAATTATAGAGACCTCCACGTCATCATCATCTTTGGTTAATTTATTATGTTCTTCACTTTGTTTGCATCCATCCCTGTCACATGGTGGGGGTCCTTCAGACTTGCATGAAATTTAGGAAGCTTCTCACCATTAATTATGACACAAAATGATTGAGTTGTTAAATTACTATTAGTCGATTACTGGATGTGAGATATTAATCTTGTATAAATTCATTTTTATAGTAATTTAATTATTAATATATTTATTGAAGTGCATTTTTTCAGGTTTAAGTTTCATTAATTACAATAATCTATATATATATAAAAAGAAAACCTTTGACAGAAATAGCAAACATGAATTTCCCGCTCATATGTTTCTTGCTATATTTAGAAAGTTTCAGTTAAATATTATTTTTAATGTATTTTTTATTTAAAAAAATACAAGTTAGCAATAAGTGTATATATAGGCTAAGTTTCTATTATATTAATATATAATTTTTTTGTCATGCTTTCTTTGATGTACTTTTTGCAGGAAAAGTTGACACACAAAAAAGTTGACACACAAATCAAGCATAGAAATAGCAGCTGCCATTTTGGAAGGGATGATACGCTTTCCTAATCATGACAAATCTTTTACTCTGATTATTGATGATCTTTTTTAATGTGTTGCAGCTTCTATTCTTTCTCATGACTTTTCATCTTCCTATTTACACCTATAAATAGTGTTATGTAGCTTAAATCTCCACTTTGCATTTTCAGCAAACATTCCATATAAACACAGCAAATACGAAAGGTATCTATATTATCTATATTATATATATTAAAAGAAAACCTTTGACAGAAATAGCAAACATGAATTTCCCACTCATATGATTCTTGCTATATTTTGAAAGTTTCTGTTAAATACTATTTTAAATGTAATTTTTATTAAAAAAATACAAGTTAGCAATAAGTGTATATATTTATAATAAATATATATGCTAAGTTTCTGTTATATTAATATATAGATTTTTTGTCTTGCTTTCTTTGATGTACTTTTTGCAGAAAAGGTGACACAAAAATTAAGCATAGAAATAGCTGCCATTTTGGAAGGGATGATACGTTTCCCAAATATATAATCATGACAAAAATTTTACTCTGATTATTGATGATCTTTTAGTGTGTTGCAGCTTCTATTCTTTCTCATGACTTTTCATCTTCCTATTTACACCTATAAATAGTGTTATGTAGCTTAAATCTACACATTTCATTTTCAGCAAACATTCCATATAAACACAACAAATACGAAAGGTATGAGATTTGCATAAACACCATTTATATTGAGATATATAGAATATATATATATATATATATATATATATATGTGCTAAATATGGTTCCAGGAGTAGCAGTAAGCTTAATCTTCTCATGTAATATTGGTTCTAGCATAGATTATTTTGTGGTTGAATATTGTTATTTTCATAATGGCAGATTGTAAGATGGCACCAACTTTCTCGGCTGTGAACGAGATTGGCCCTTCGAGGACTCAATGGGCGTTGAAACTTCGGTTAGTTAGGACCTACATTGTGCCTGCATTCACAAATCCAAGGATTCAGCAGAGCATGGAGTGTGTTTTCCATGATTCACAGGTGCTCAACATGCAAGATTGCACAAAATTTGTTGTTATCTTATGTTCAATTCTTACACATTTTTTTTTATCATGTTATCTTATGTTAAATCCTTATTTAATGATAGGCAATGACTTTTTTTCCTCAAATATTTTTATGAGAGCAGGGTACGAGGCTGCATGCCACTGTTAAAAAGGAATATATTCCGAAGTTTGCAGATGTTTTGATCGAGGGACATTTGTTTGCAGTGAAAAATTTTGTTGTGCTCAACAACAGAATGAGATTTAAAACTACAACGAATAAGTATGTCATCATGTTTTTACATGATACAAAAGTGGTGGAGATTTTTGATGAAGGTTTTCCATCTATGATGTTTGATTGTCGTTCATTTAGCAACGTGGCTGTAGTGGGTGATCTCAATGAATTTGAACTATTTGGTATATAAACTATTCTTATTGATTTATATTAATAGACTGTTATTTGAGACTACTCATCCTTTTTTTTTCTTTTCTTTATTAATTTGAGCTCTAGATATCATTGGAAGGGTCTTAAGTGTAAATCGTCCACAGAGTCGAATGCGGGACAATCGTGAGATGAGATGGATGGAGATGACTTTGGAGGATCCCAAGTAAGTAAAAAAATCGATTTTATTTATTATTTAGGTTTTATGATTTTGTGTAGTAGACAGATTATACAGTTATGTACTTTATCAGGGGCGAACAACTTCAATGTACTCTATGGAATGAATATGTGGATCAAATGATGGATTGTGTTCGTAATGGTGGTGAGGAAGCCCCAATTATTATGTTGTTGTTTTGCCGTGGAAAAATATATCAAGGTATCCTTTGGAATATATGTTCAAGTTTTATAGATTTTTTCGTTCTTGGTTTGAATTTTTTTGCTTCTTGATATATAGATAAGGTTACCATATCAACTGCATACAATGTTACAAAGATGATCATTAATGGTGACCTTGAGTATGTTGCTGACTATCGAAAGAGGTATGTACTTCCAACCTTTCTTTTTTTGTTCTATACTTAACAAATATATATATATATATATAATTTCATAGTTTTTTTGTTTCCAGGTTTGTTAGTGAGAATAATGCAAGTGCAGTGAACAATTTTTCTCTATCTTCTATTTGTCCTGCAAATGGGGAGTCTAGCCATATTTCTGATTCGGAAAGAACTATACAGCAGATTCGTTATGGAGGACAAGTAAATGATTATATATTTTGCATTCTGCTATTTATTAGAATACATGATAATATTTTTGCATTCAACTCTAAGTTATACATTAAGTATAATTTATTATTTTTGGCTAGGTTGGATGTTTTTGGGTTCATGCTACGATTATCAGCATTGAATCGGGTCGGAAATGGTGGTACGTGTCTTGCAGTAAATGCCATAGGAAAACTGATAAAGTTGAAAACAATTTCTATTGTTCAAGCTGTGACTATTTTGAATCCAGTGGAACCCTTAGGTTTGTTCATTTTGTGATTATATAATTTTTTTTCTTAAAGGCAACATTGGTTTTGCATTTTTAATTTTTAATTTTTCAAACAGATATAAGATAGAGGTTATGGTTCAAGATACGACAAATAATGCACGACTGTTGCTGTGGGATCCACAGTGTGTAGAATTGCTTGGGAAAACTGCATCTGATTTGAGGGATAATTCAGATCTGGTAATACATATTATTAATGAATTGTCTGTTTTTTGAGGGATAAAAGTTGGCTTCCTGCTGACTCCACCACTCTTATATTGTAACTGAGCAGGATTTGCCTATTTGGAGGCTCTTCTCACTCATACGCAATATATTGCGCTATGGTTCCTAACTTGAGTGGTAATTCTAAAACCAGGGTTGGAGTAATATAACAATAGTATAGGTTCGATGTAAAGATCCCATTTTCATAAGATGCATGTGAAATAATGGGCAATGAAAGCACCTCCTATGTTATGTGAGAGAGGTTTCGTTCTCTTTTGTGCATATGCTCTCTCACCAATAGTAATCCCTTGAGGGCTTAAATTCTTTTGACCTCTGGTTCTGACCATTTTTCTACTCAATTTGTACTGAAGTAGTCATGCATCCTACCCACTACTCATTTATTAAAGTATGAGCTTTATTTGCAGATGACTGTTAATGGGGATATACCAGAGTTGTTCAATGTATTGCTAGGGATGGAGATGATGTTCAAAGTACAAGTTAGACCAGATCAATTGGTGGATTTTGAAGGTGCATACACTGTAAAGAATATAACAAGGAATGGAGTTCCAATATGTCAGAGCATGCCCTCTTATGCTTGCAGTCAGGTTGGTGTCTATAATTACTCTTTTAATTTATTTTTATTTTTAAAATGTATGATTTGCTTATTTAGTTTGTTTGGTGTAAAGGGTTCTGATCAACACTCTAAGAGTGAGATGGTGTTTAGTGGAAACGAGGAGGTAAAAGTTAAAAATTCACGTAATTAATGGATTGAATTTTTGATAATAAATCAAGTATTGGAGTTGTTGGGATTAATATTATCATGAATTTTATTATGTGTTAAGAATTTGAAGTTAGACGATGGTACGAGCACGCCAATTAAGACGCAGTCCAGTGTTTCAAAGGGAAAGAAGGTGTTGGAGACTTCCAGTGTCAAAAGAAAACTCATTGAAGATTTTTGTGCAGTTGATGAAAAAGAGATGAAGAAGGTTCACATCAAGATTGAAAAGGAGTAGTGAATTTGCTTAGTCATGCTTGAACATTTTGGAAGATTCAGTTTTTTGTAAGGGGTTTTGCAATTGAGATGGTGGGGAACAATGTTCTTTTGTTTGAATTGTTATTTTAATGTATGGATGCATTGTTGGTCTTTTATGTCGAACATTGGAGTTTCATCAAAAAAATTGGATCATTTCTTTTTCGATTTTCACTACACTTATGATATAGTTTATTTAAAATTTTATATAGTTGATTGCACTTATGATATTCATCCTAATATGTTATAGTTGTCACCTTATTTAACATGTATAATTTTAATAGTATTGAAGTGTTAGTAAATTTTACCATAATCTTTCATCAATATAATTATTTTTACCATAATTGTGCTCCACTTTTTCTTCAGCAATACAATTCATTCCAAAACAAACCATAAATTACCCATCGGAGCATATAATGAGGGTTCTCTAACCACAGCCATTTAAGATATGATACTAATTACAGTCATGCATCAAACGCATATCAACATTTCTACATATTGCAAACAAATGAAATTCATACTTATAAGTATATTAGAAATTTATCTTTGAGCATACAAAGATAGTGAACTTCTTAATTTGGTGCAGCTCCTTATCTTTTTCTCAATTGTTGATATTCCTGCATTTTGAATGAAAGTATAAGTAAATGATAAGTGTAGATACTTACTATAAGTTTGATTAATCTAAAAATTTAGCATACTCGCGCATTCGTAATATTTTGTAACCATCATAGTATAAATTGTCAAGTACAACAACTTCAAATGCTTCTCCTTTAATAATAGTTGTAACCAGGAGATGCTTTTAAAATGTCAAAAAAAGAAAAATCACCAAAAAAATGAAAAATCACCAATAAAATAAATATAGATAAAACAACTATAAAGAATAGCCATAAATTAATTGTTTCAAGCTTGCATCACAACCGTATAGCTGGATGTGAACAATAACTATGAGAGATGGAATGAAAAATATGAAGGAGAAATATGGAAAACAGTTATCATGATCTAATGTCTAGAAGATTTCCAATTTAATTTTATGATTATCTTGATTACCTATTAACTCAACAACTATTGTAAAAAAATTAAAAAGTATGGTTTGCTGTTTTTTTAAAATCTTTTTTGTAAAAAGCTGTAAAACATGATGATATCTCTGTCAACATTTCGTATTTCAATAAAGACCATCATTGCACATCATTAGTCCTCTTTAAGTAATATATCTTAGTTTCAAAGACTCTTTTTGTCTTCATTGTTTTTCACCTTCTCTACATACCAAAATCCGAATCATATTAACACTTATATCACATACATCAAAGACAAGTTACAAGAAGAAGAATTATATCAGAGGGAGGGAGAGTAGGAAGCTCACACATTATGAAGAAGCTCACAAGTTCATCAGTTATTGGCCGAAAAAGAAGCAGATTTGAGGAAGAACAGCAAGGTATGGATTAGAGAAGACCTAAGTATTTCATTTTTTAGTTCATGAAACTCACTGTTGTAAAGAATGTTGTACATCCTTTTCATATACCCAACAAATATACATCTATCTACAAACACATATTTTTATACTTTAGTTTTCATTATTCTTTCAAAAATGCTTATATAAAACACAAGGTATATTTCTACAGTTCACTTAGCTTTTGTGTATAAGCACTGTATCTTCTTCGGTCTATCTCCTTAAGAATCGGCACCCCTTGCACATATTACAATTCTCCTTGCAAATATTGATTTTTACAATTATTAGTTATATTTATATTTTACATTATTATAATGGATCAAACTGTAAACTAAATTCTAGAGATTAAATAGTCATGCATAATTTGTTTTTCACTGAAACACAATATATATAGAATAATAGACATAAAAGGCAAAAAAAATTACCGTATATTTTTGCCCATTTTGTTGTTCATCTAGCTGTTAACCTTTTTCTACCCAGATTTTTATATTTCCTCAAGTCAATCTAAATACACAAAAGAAGGATTGCATGATATTCCTACTCTGTAAATGGAACCCTCGATTTTCTTAAAATAGCGAGCAATGGTGATGAAGGAAATGAGATTTGAAACGATTTGCCAGGATTTTCACAAATCAGATAACTATTAGAGTTCTCGATGACTGAGAATGGACGGTGATGAAGAGGGGTCACCTAGCAAGCACAATAAGCATCAATTCCCCCAAAATTAAAGACGAATCGAAAATATAGATGCAGAATGCTGGTTGAAAACATTTATTCCTTTCTAATTAATCATCATTTTCATGAAAGTTTTAGTGAATACGGGTAAAATTCTATCGAAGTCACGAAATTTGGAAAGGGTTCTAAAAAAAGTGAGGGAAAAAGATTCTGTAGAAATTTAAATGAATCGAGTTAAATAGTGGTCATTGGGTGGGGAAGGTTGAAACATGAAAAATATCAACAATTCTATAACATTAATATTCAAAATTTCAATCATCTTTTTTTATTTCAAGAAAATTATTTCAAATAAATTAAACTACACTAGATTATATATTTATAGATAAATTATCTATTTTTATTAGTTAGATATTCCATAGATTGGTATGTCTAAATTAGTTAGATATTTAAATATATTTTTATTATGATTATTGTTTTTCTTATCAAAACATTTTTTTTTCTCAGAAAATATTAATCCTAACCAGGCTGGCCAACAGTTCGTTCAAGGTCGGGTTGTTATAGGAAATATAAAGATTCCACCGTCTTTAGCTCCTTCGAGCAGTACTACTACTGGTAAATTCCAAATAATTATTCTTTGTATATTATAAGTTGAATAAATATCAATAATATTTAATATTATCTTTTGAATTTTATAGATGTGTTTGGATGTTCGTCAAGGTCTTCTACTGGGTTTCGCTGCATTCTTGGTTCATCATTACAGGATCAAAAAAGTTCATACTCTCAGAAAGATACAAATAAATCTAACATTATTGATTTGATCATGGATGATAATGATCCAGAAGATCCAACCACTCTATATACTCAGAGGGATACAAACAAATCCAATATTATTGATTTGACGATGGATGATGGTGAAGAAGAAGATTCAATTATTATGAATCATGTGTCATCATGTTCTTCTCTATCTAAAAATATACCTATTAGAAATATTCCACTGGAATTTAATGGTATGTAAATAATCATCAATAAAAAAATTATTCTAACAATTATATATTAATGTATTATTTATTGATAATTTGGATATTTTTTAAGGTTTGAGCCAGATTGAAGATCAAGCTAATCCAAACCCAGTTGGTATATATCAAATTCATTTACTTCATAAGTATATGTTTAATATAATAATTCATAACATGTTATTTCTGTTTTTTTAAATATACAGATTATTGGGATGTTGGTGATCCTATGTTCAATTGTAATTTCTGTGGCGCATTATTCTGGTATAATGAGAGATTGAGATCATATGTTGGTTCCAGAAACCCAAAGTACTCATTGTGTTGTTATCATGGGAAAATCCAGCTTCCACCATTGAAAGAATTACCCAAGACATTGCATGATTTACTTTATGGAGTCAGTGACAAGAGTAAACATTTTCTAGAAAATATTAGATCATATAACAATATGTTCTCTTTCACATCATTGGGGGGGGGAAATTGACTATTCTCCAAATAAGGGTAGCTCACCACCGATATTTAAACTACATGGACAAAATTTTCATTTAATTGGACAACTCCTAAATTTGCCCAATTGTACATTTATGATACTGAAAATGAGGTCCGAAATCGTATGGCATCTGTCAGGTTTGTTTTGTATCTTCTCAGTAGAAGTATATGAATGATTCATTACTTATTCTGAAAATTATTTTCTTATTTTACCTTTAATTATTGTTAATTCATATTTGAACTTCACCTATTATGCTTTTTTGTTATTGCAGGACTAAAGAAAATGTGAATTCTCTCCATGCAGAAATTGTCTCTGAACTTAAAGAAATGTTGGATGAGCACAATGTCTTTGTTAAGACATTTAGAATGACCAGACAAAAGATCATAGAGTTGGGAAACAAAGATATAAGATTGAAGTTAACAGGACGTAGAGGTACCGATCCTAGGAGGTACAATTTGCCAACGGTCTCTGAAGTAGCTGGCTTGATAGTTGGAGATTTTGATGAGGCATTGGGGGATCGTGATATCATAGTTGAGACACAATCTGGTCAGCTTAAAAGAATTAATGAGCTGAATGCTGCTTATTTAGCATTGCAATATCCTCTTCTCTTTCCATATGGTGAGGACGGTTACAGAGAGGATATACCATTTTCAGATTTGATTTGTACGACAACTGGTGGTAGGAAGAAAGTAAGTATAAGGGAATGGTTTGCTTACCGCTTGCATGAGAGGGAAAATCAACAGTCATCAATTTTGTTTTCTAGGAGACTCACACAACAATTAATTGTTGATGCATACACCATGGTCGAATCTGCAAGATTGTTGTACATTCATACACATCAAAAACAATTACGATGCGAAATGTATAAGGGTTTAAGTGAGGCACTCTTAAGAGGTGAGATTAATCCATGCACACTAGGCCAAATAATTATATTACCATCAACTTTTACTGGTGGGGTTCGTTTTATGATACAAAACTATCAAGATGCAATGGCTATTTGTCGATGGGCTGGATATCCTGATTTGTTCATTACATTCACATGTAATCCTAAGTGGCCCGAGATAGTCAGATTTCTGGACAAACGAGGTCTTAAGGCAGAGGATCGTCCAGACATAGTTTGTCGTGTTTTCAAGATGAAACTTGATGAGTTGGTAAAAGACCTCCGTCATAATAAGGTAGTTCGGAAGTGTCAAAGCAGGTACTTGAAATTGAATGCATATATTTTTATATAATTTTATATTCCATTAATACAATTATATATAGAATGATTTTGATTTCTTTCATTTTTCTATGTTTGTAGTTGTGTATACGGTTGAGTTTCAAAAGAGAGGACTGCCACATGCACACATTTTATTGTTTCTTGCCAATGAGAACAAGTACCCTACGCCAGATGATATTGATCTCATAATTTCTGCTGAGATTCCTGATGAAAGGACAGATCCAACTTACTTCAATGTTGTTAAAGAGTTCATGGTACATGGACCATGTGGAAATGTAAGACCAAACTCTCCATGCATGGTTGAAGGTCGTTGTATAAAACATTTTCCGAAGCAATTCTTGCAACAAACTACCGTGGATGAGGAAGGCTACCCAAAATATAGACGGAGAGACAATGGGAGAATTGTTTTGAAAAATGGGTTAGAACTCGATAACCGGTTTGTTGTGCCACATAATCGATATTTGTTGCTCAAGTATGGTGCTCACTTAAACGTGGAGTGGTGTAACCAATCTCGATCAATAAAATACTTATTCAAATATATCAATAAAGGTGACGATCGAATTACCACAACTTTTTATGAGAGTGCCAACAATGGATCGTCAAGTGTCATAGATGAAATTGATTTATTCTACGACTGTAGATATATATCCCCGTGTGAGGCAATGTGGAGAATCCTTGGTTTTGAAATTCAATATAAAAATCCCCCAGTTGAGCGATTGGGAATCCATTTGGAGAATGAGCAATCAGTGATTTTTTCAGACTCAGACCCACTTGAGGATATATTGGAAAAACCAACTGTCAACCAAAACATGTTTTTATCATGGTTTGAAGCTAACAAAAAGCATGAGGAGGCCAAATCTCTAACTTATGCAGAATTTCCTCAAAAGTTTGTTTGGAAACAAAAGACTAGAGAGTGGGTTCCTCGCAAAAAAGGTTTTTCACTGGGTCGTATTTCTTATGTGCCGCCTGGTACTGGAGAAAAACATTACCTAAGGTGCTTACTCAACATTGTTCGTGGTCCAGAGAATTTTGATGACATTAAAAAGGTCAATGGAGTGCAATATTCATCTTATCGTGATGCTTGCTATGCTTATGGTTTGTTGGATGATGACAAAGAATACAGTGATGGGATAATTGAAGCAAGTCAGTGGGCGTCCGCTGCTTCACTAAGATATTTTTTTGCCACTCTATTAAGTTCAAAATCAATGTGTCGTCCAGAAGTAGTGTGGGATCAATGTTGGAGATATTTGTCTGATGATATATTATATAGACAAAGAAATCTCTTGAATCATCAAGGTATGAACCTTATATTACCTATTTATGTTGATTGTATCCTTACATGTTACATTATTCATATCATATAATATCTTTAACTAAGGAGGATGACAACTCTATTTTTACAGGGTTACAAATGACTGATGAGGAGTTGAAAAATTTAACATTGGTTGAGATAAATAAATTGTTGGCTAAGTTGGGGACATGTTTGAATGATTTTGAATCAATGCCAACTCCAAATATGAGTAGTTGTGCTGGATTTCAAAATCGTCTAACATGTGATGAATTAAATTACAATCGTAATGAACTTGCAGAACAACTAAATTCCATGGTGGGAAGTTTAAATGATGAACAATGAAGTGTATATGACACAGTTCTTGATGCAGTCAACACCAACAATGGTGGAGTATTTTTTGTGTATGGATATGGAGGAACTGGCAAGACTTTTGTATGGAGGACACTGTCAGCTGCTATTCGATCAAATGGAGATATTGTTATTAATGTAGCATCAAGTGGTATAGCATCTCTTTTATTACCTGGAGGACGTACTGCACTTTCAAGATTTGCAATCCCTCTAAATCTGCATGAAAATTCTACATGTGCTATCAATCAAGGGAGTAAATTGGCTGAACTAATTGTCAAGTCGAAGCTTATCATTTGGGATGAAGCTCCCATGATTCATAAGTATTGTTTTGAGGCATTTGATAGAACTTTAAAAGACATAATGCAATTGGAGAATGCATTAAATACTGAGAGGCCATTTGGAGGGAAAACTGTTGTATTTGGTGGAGACTTTCATCAGATCTTGTCGGTCATTCCAAAAGGTACTAGACAAGATATTGTTCATGCCACAATAAATGCATCATACATTTGGAAGAGTTGCAAGGTATTGAGACTTACTAAGAATATGAGGTTAGAAGCTAATGATTGTGGGGAGCAACATGATCAACTAATTGAGTTTTCAGATTGGATTTCCAAAATAGGTGATGGGGTTATTGGCGTTCCACAAGATGGTTATTATGAGGTCAATATTCCAAAAGATTTGTTGTTGGATAATACATCTGATCCAATAGCAACCATTGTCAGTAGTACTTATCCATTTTTTCATAGTAAGACGGATGACCCGAGCTCATTGCGAGATCGCGCTATTTTAGCACCAACTCTTGATGTGGTTGAAAGTGTGAATGAATACATGACATCATTAAATCATATGGAGACAAGAAAGTATCTTAGTTCAGACAGTCCGTGTAGATCAGATGCAAATGTTGATTATTTGTCTGATGTCCATACTCCAGAATTTTTAAATGGGATTAAATGCTCTGGAGTTCCAAATCATGAATTATTGTTAAAAGTTGGAACTCCGGTAATGTTATTGAGAAATATTGACCACTCAATGGGGCTTTGTAATGGTACACGATTGATTATCACAAAGTTAGGGTCACACGTCTTGCAAGCCAAGATCATGTCCGGTGATAATGCAGGTCAACATGTTTTGATACCAAGGATGTCATTGACCCCTTCGGACTCAAGATTACCATTTAAGTTTCAAAGGAGACAATTTCCTTTGATGGTGTCTTACGCAATGACCATAAATAAAAGTCAAGGTCAATCGTTTTCTAATGTAGGTCTTTTGTTGCGAAAACCTGTGTTTTCCCATGGACAGTTATATGTTGCATTTTCAAGGGTCACAAGTCGAAATGGACTAAAAGTTTTGATTTGTGGTAGCAAAGAGGAGAATACTATGTCCACTAGGAATGTTGTATATGAGGAGATATTACATAATGTGTAATAACAATGGTTTCAATTAAATTTTTAAGTGCATCTTTTTGCATTGAATTTCATTACCAACAATTTATTCTGATAGAGTATGTTTTAGAATATGATATATATATATATATATATAATCTTAAGTTTAGTTATTAACTATTTAATAAACATATAGAGTTCTTATTGTATAACTCATATGTATTTCTTTTACTTGCGTTAAATTGTTTAAAATACAAAACCATGCAACACACGGGTGAAATACTAGTATATATAAAAAGAAGACCTTTGGAAGAATTTACAAGAATGTCATTTTCCCTCCTAAAAATGTCACGTCAATGAGTAATAAAATATTTATATAAATAATAGTATTTCAATAAAATTAATCATATCATTTAACATTCTTTTCAATATGGTATATTTTACTATTTATACTTAAATTATTATAGTCATCATCATTATTATTACTACTACTATTATGTATTATTATTTGTTGGTGTTGTTGATTAATGTTGTACAATAGTGAGCAATAATTTAATTTTTGTGTATTAACTATCATTATTTAATATCTAAAATTATTCTCATTCTCAAATTTAAAGTTAAATAGATTTTAGGATTTTTTTTTTATAATTTTGCAAAATGTTGTGTGCAAGGTAAATATTTCAAAGTTGATCACAAAATTTATATTGTTGATTGAACAATTTTGACCAACTCCAAGAATCATTAGCTTAAATTATTTATTGATCCAATAAAAAAAATTCAACAAAAGATAGAAACAAATAGATGTAAGTTTTCAATTTTTCTGAATTTAATTATTTTTGCTAACTTTAATTACTTAATGCTTATAATTATTCTTATTATCAATTTTAAAGTTAAACAAATTTTAAGATATTTTTTGTAATTATGAGAAATGTAATTGTATATGAATAAATATTTCAAGACTTATATTGTTACTTGGTCACATTTAATTAATTCTAAAAATCTTTAGTTTATTAAATTATCTATCAAGCCGTGAAAAAAGTTCAACGAAAAATAAAACAAATAAAATGTAAGCTTTCAAGTTGTTAATTCATTATCTTTTTCCTTTTTTGTTACTAAAATTACTTAATATTTATAATTATTCATATTATCAATTTTAAAGTTAAAAGAAATTACTCCCTCCGTCCCGCTCTATTTTGCCTACTTTCCATTTTTGTTTGTCCCATCTTATTTTGCCAGCCCAAAAATGGCAAAGAAAAATTTACTTCCTTACCCCTCCATTTCTTTCATTTTACAACTTTTGCAGTCAAAAAGCGCACATTAATTACAAAATTGCCACTTAAAAATATTAAAATAACACATCACATCAAAGTCAAATAGTTTTTTCTTAGGTTCCGTGCCGGTCAAAGTAGGCAAAATAACCTGGGACGGAGGTAGTATAATATATTTTTTTGTAATTATGAGAAATTTTGTACATAAATAAAGATTTCAAAACTTATATTGTTAAATGATACTAATCAAAATATCTATCAAGCCAACGACCATAAATATATTTTTATTCAAAAGAGAAATAGAATATAAGCTTTCAATTTCGTTGTTTAGATTATTTACAAAATTTGTATTCCAACATTTTAATATTGTCAAATATAATGTAGAATGACATGTCACAATAAAACGAATGCACAAGAAAGTTCGAATAACACATGCGAGATAGGGGTCAACCAAATTTTACTTTCTTCAATTAAAACTCTACATTACTCAATAAATTTTTTAATAATAAAATATAACTTTAAAAATCAATAAAAGAGGTGAAAATTATATTTCTATATTATACAAAATTTAGAATAATAAATGATTTATAAATAACTTTTTAATATAACAATTAAAATAGATAATAAATCGCGCATCGCGCGGGTGAAATACTAGTTACCCCTAATAGGGGTATCGTACCAGGTATCCACACATTAAAAATCAATATAATAATAACTGGATTGATTGTTTATTTTTAGTTTAGCAAATTTATGTTACATATTTGTTGGAACTTGAAAGTTAACATGTTAACATTTGAATTACTAATATCAATAGTTATTTAATTTCAAAATGGGTGGGGTACGTACTTCAAATGTGGGTTTTGAGAGAAGGACTTGGGTGCTCTCGGGGCACGGATCCTGGATCCGTGCCCCCAACCCGACCCGGATCCATTATATATATAATTTTTTTTTATTTCATTTCTCTATCATCATCTTCTTCCTCTTCTCTCTTTTTCTTTTTCTTTTCCTCTTCTTCTCGCCTCTTCTTGTCTTTGTTTTTTTTTTCTTTCTCTAATTTATTCTTCTTTTCCTTCATGTTCTCTTTTTTCTATATCAATTACTTGTCTTTCAACAAAAAAAGAAGACAAGAGATTTAATAGCAAAAGATTCAATTTCTGGGAAGCACTCAAGCAGTCCCCCCTGCTTGCTCAGTTGTAGCCATGGCCATCATGGGCCTTTGTCTTGCCACGTTCTGGGGCAGTGGGTATAGAATCCGAGACTTAGCAAATCGTCTCATTCCACGAGTTGGTTCAACCGTTAGTGCTTGACTACGTTGCTCCTTTTTTTTTTTGTCTCGAAACACTGATAGTATAGTTCAACATATACATGGGAGTACGAGATATAACCATATAATAGTTCAAGACTATGCTGGAGAACGGTGACGGCAACAGAGTTATGGAGAATTGGATACCGGAGTCGATTGCAGAGGCAAATGCGGGCGGGTTTGGAGCATGATGGGCAGGTGGGTCTCTTCGTAGACCCAGATTGCGACGCCATTGGCAAAATCAGAGTACGGCTTCGACACAAATTTGGGGTTTTGTTGCTCAGAGATGGAGGATTGAAAAATGGGAAGTAGAATTGCTGGTTTCCTTGCTGTAACTTGAATTGGGCTCGCATTGCGTTTGGATTCAAAGCAGAATTCAGAAGAATGATGGCATCTTGCTCAAATGGAGATGAATCTGTTGAGTTGGGTTCACATGGCGAGAATTTTAAATACCCTGATTAATATTCTTGTCTTGAGTTCATATGAAATAGAAATAGCCTAGGAATTGAAGAGCTCATTCCAGTTTCTGTGGTGTATGCATGACTCAAATTTGAAGTTGAGAGATGAACAAAAATTGTGGAATTAATGTAATACCATTAAGGTATTAATGTAATACCATAAAGACATTTCTGTAATACCATTAAGGTATCAGTGTAATACCATAAAAGACATTTCTGTAATACCATTAAGGTATTAATGTAATACCATAAAGACATTTCTGTAATACCATTAAGGTATCAGTGTAATACCATAAAAGACATTTCTGTAATACCATTAAGGTATCAGTGTAATACCATAAAGACATTTCTGTAATACCATTAAGGTATCAGTGTAATACCATAAAAGATATTTCTGTAATACCTATAGGGTATATGTGTAATACCAATAGAGTATAGATGTAATACCCATCACTGAATCATCAACTAGGTAATCAGGTGTGTGTGGGGCGCACACCAGACTTGCTATGGGCGCGCGTGGCGGCGCGTGGGCGCGCGTGGAGGCTGCCCACGCGCCGGGTCGGATCTGGGGGCACGGATCTAAGATCCGTACCCCCGGGGTACACAAGTTTTTGCCGGGTTTTGAATATCAATTTAGATTAACAAGATAAACATTATATTTTATAGATGAACATTGGGTGAGTACAAATACCTATTGGGAATGAGAGGGATAATAAAATCAATAGGGTCTGAATTTTTTTAAACGGTAGAATACCATATCCTACCTATTATTTATTTAATTATGGTCCCTCTTCTAGTCGATCTAATTAATCAAAACACATACAAAAATAAATTCATTCTCTCCCATTTCTACTACTTCATTTCTTGCTGCTTCTTCTTTCCTTTCCCACGTTTCCAAATTGCATAATTCAGAAAAAAAATTCCGGATTCTGCTTCTTCTCGTGTCACACATTTCAGCAATTTATGATCATATTCATTACGGTTCACGATCTTCACTATAGGCCAAATGTTGGTGTGTGTATATTTATGTGTATATATATATATATATATATATATATATAATCAAAAAGTTGGAATGAAATTATTCTTGTTTAATCATGAGATTTTTTTTGACCAAATGAAAGTGATCTTGTAACAACTCTAACCATCATATTTCACCCGTACCGACTTATTTAACTCCATATTAACCCGTACAAACAACACCCTCGTACTATAATGAATGTGGTTCATACCACCATATTATACAATGATACCATTATTAATGTAGCTATTTTTTATTAAATAATTTCTTATACACCAACAATAGATAATGTTCAAACAATAATTTCAATAATAAATATTAATTTGTTTGAGGATAATTGTATCATATTTAATATAAATATAATTTATAAATAAGTGTAACACTATTAAAAATGCGTATATATACATATATGTATAATATAATGTATTTAGTGTGAAATTATATGTCATTCTAAGTATTTTTAAAATTAATATTTGTAAGTGTCTCATCAACAAATTTTTATTTTGCATTTTTTACTATTTAATCCATTTGATCTAATAATATAAATATTATACTCCCTCCGTCCCAGTCGAATTTGCCTACTTGTCATTTTCGTTTGTCCCAGTCCAATTTGTCAGCTCATAAATGACAAAGAAATTATAAAGCAAAAAGTATAAAAAACATTTTTTTAATCAAAAAGTAAGCAAAATATAAAGCAAAAAATATAAAAAACATTTTTTTAATCACAAAGTAAGCTAAAGGTAATCTAAAACAACAAGTCAACTGCATTTTCTTAGGTTCCATACCCGGTCCAAGTAGGCAAATTGGACCGGGATGGAGATAGTATTAATTTATTCTCATATTATTGATCTTAATTAAATTAATTTTTATTGAAGAATTTATTAAAAAACAACAATAGATATCCAAACAATAATTTCAATAATAAATATTAATTTGCATGTGGATAATTATACCATAATAATGTAAATTAATAAATAAATATAACGCTATTAAAAATGTGTGTATATACATATATGTATATATAATATGTATTTAGTCTGAGTTATATGTCATCTTAAATATTTTTTAAATTATAAATATCTCATAATCAAATAAAATTTTAGTCTTTTACTTTACACTTAGCACTTCGTATATTTTTATATGAGGGTGCACATTTTGAATTTATATGGCTCACCTGATTATTTAAATTATATGCTTAATTTCTAATTATATTATCATCATCATGATCGTAGACTACTATTACATTTGATTTGTGTTGAGCTTAAATTGTAATGATCAATCATCAATGTCTTGTTATATCAATTAATTTACGTGATGTTTATAAAAGAATAATTATCTGTCATCTTTGATGTTAAGCGATATTAATAAAAAAATTATAATTCAATTTATTTTGAAATAAAAGGTTGAAAATACATAATTGACAATGCTTGTATCAAGTTCCTACGTAAAATTTCTAATTTTATTGTGTAATGTTTCTATATATACATACTGACACACACATGTATTTAATTTTAATAATTGAATTTGATTTTTTATTCATAATTTTTTTTAGTTTTTTTAGTATATTTAATTTAAGTGATTGAAGATATTAATTTGTAACACAAATGATAAAAAAAATGTTTCGACTATAATTGTTGTGTATAAATAAGTTTTTAAAAAACTTACAAACTTTACAGGTAGAATTTCCAATTTTGATTTGAAGATCATGATCTTGATACTTTTGTTTTTAGTATTAATCATAGATTAGTGAATTGGATGTGTATAATATCAATATATTGTTGTGAATTGAATTATCTTAAGCAAATTTATACTTTCGTAGTTATTAAATATTATATTGTCTTTTATATACTAAAATTATGTACATTATATTATTAACTAATTAATATTTACCAACATTATATCACAAAACGAGCATTGTGTGGGTGCAAGTACTAGTACATATAAAAACAGAATATCTTACCAAAAGTACCTGTAATAAATTTCTCATTTATGAAATATTTCCATTTTTTGAACTCATTAATACATTCATTTTGCATTTATTACTGAAAAATAAATAAACAGTTAATTTAAAAAACTTATTTAAGATACTTAATATTATATTTATTGAAAACAAAGAATAGATAGGTAAATAGGATAAAATAACGGATGAATATATCATTCATCATTTTTAAAATTGATGTTGCCACTAAAAATTTGAAGGGAATGTTACGTATAAAGAAAGCCCAAATAGGTACAAAGAAAGCCCATATTAATCAGCTTTTAGGCCCATTTGAGCCCAACTATGCTGGTATCCAAGAAAACGGAAAAGTCAAAAGGAATAGAGACGTGTAAATATCATATTCTCTTTCCGCGTTGTCAAGGAACCAAAATTCTGTAAACCGACATAGTCCGATTAAATTAATCTCAGCCGTCTATTCTGAACCGACACAGTCCGATTAAATTAATCTCAGCCGTCTATTCTGACCCCCAACCCTTATAAATAGGTACATCCACCCTCTCGATTCTATCAGTTCTAGGGTTTTCGTTTTGGTTCTTTCCTTTCCGTTTCGATCATGGTTTCTCGATGTCTTGCTTGATTTCATAATTCATATTTTTCTTCCTTCCTTTTGTTCCAATGCTTGCCTTTTCTTCTTCTTTTATGTTTTCATCCGATGCTCAAGTCTCTGGATGGTGCGAATTTTGTTAATTTTTCGAAGTTTGGAATCAGGTTTTATTTTGGGAATCTGCTGATTGATCGTGAATTAGCTGTATTTGGTGTGGATTTGATTCATCAACGGTTGATTGTCCCGCGGTGATTCATCATATGTTGTCGTGATCGTGATTTTTATGCCGATTTGTTCTTGTGCCTTGTGTGGTATGTATGATTTGAATCTGCAGACGTAGGATATCTGCCAAGGATAGGTGGGATGTAATATGTGGGAGTCGGAACGGTTCATCTTCATTGAAAGAAGGACTAAGTTTTACCTGAACTTGTTTCTCCATTCATGTATTTCTGACCGTTCCTAAGGTTGCTGTTTCTTCTTTCGTGGATGTATTTTTGACAGTTGAGTTGATGTCTGATTTGAAGACCGATCACCCTTTTATTGAAGGGAGAAGGGGCTAAGTTTTCCAGATCGTTACTTCTTTTATTGATCTATTTCTGTTGATGAAAGATTTGAAGATCGGTCTCCTAAGGATGCTGTTATTGCTCTTTTGTGCAGGGACTTCCGGGTTCTGCCTATTTTTCGGGGGACTTGGGTGTTATAGTCCGCACTTGTGAATTTCAGACTTCAATTCTGGTATCATTTGATTTATCCTATTCATAGGAAAATTAATGTTTCCTTGACCCACGGTTGAACTGCAGATGAAGTGAATGATCTATATTATGAAGTCGTTTATCATTAGCTTGTAGATGGACATGTAGAGGATTAAACAAAGGTTATCTCATTTCTTTGCAAATACATGTTCGGAACTTTGTCCTAGTCTCCTAGTAGTGATGACTGCATGTCTGCAAGTAATATCTCAGAATTCTGGTTTTGTTTGCGATCAGTCTCCATATTTTTGTGGTTCTTGGGCTATGTATCTGCAAGCTGAAGATTTTTGTCAAGTATGGGGCAGTATCTGATCTGTGAAAAGATGAACGATGATTTTGTTGTCAACGTCTTTTGTTTACTGGGTTTTTCACTCCGTGCCATCTAATTACTAGCTGTTGCAGTTACTGGAAGTCCTGATGTTAAACTTGTTTTTTCAATCATTGTTCATGGAGAAGTACTATTTATTGGTATTATCTTCATTTGTCTCCGATAGCTATGCGTAGTTAAGCATGGAGATGTACTGTTTTGGGTTGTGCAAATGTAGGATTTTACACGGGTCTCTAGTATGTCTCTCGTGAATTGTAAATTTTTGCCAATTTCAATGGTCAAATTGATTGTATAATAGATTGATGTTAATAATAGCTTTTTGGATATTTGGATCCAACTCATTTTATCAGATCTATTCTTCATGTGGTTATTTGCAGAATGGAAGTTTATCAGATATATATTTGGGATGGTTTGCACAGAATGAATGGATTGGCAGAGCGAAAACTTACTTTAACTTGAAATTTTAATTAAGTGATATAACAAATGGTAGTCCTGGTATGAGCAACTATAATTTCAATTTCTTCAACAACATATTCCCTTATATGTTACCTGTTCTTCTGAATATGTGTACATATATTTGTGTAAGTTAACTTGTCATCCCCCCCCCCCCCCCCCCCCCCAATTTTAAAAGCACTGCACATACTAGATTTTGTTATGAAATTATATTGGTCTTTGAGCTTGCTTTCCCATCAGTTGCTCTGAAAATTGGAGCTGCAATGTAAAAACTAGCGATCTTAATATTGTTGAGGGAGTAAGTTTTGGTTTTTCTCTGTCCATTTATCTCTGGCCTTGATTCTCCGTTTCAGATTTCTCCATTTTCAGAAGTCCAATTTTTTGCGGCTCTTGATTTTGTATAATATGAGATTATTCTGTTTTTATGCCTTATTTCCCTTGCACTTGCTGGTGTTATGTCACGAAAATGGTTATTGTATCTTTTCATATTTCAAATTATCTCTTCTACTACATTTTAGATCTGTTCTTTTTTTTTTTTTGGGTTCCTATTTGCAGATTGCTGTGCAACTGATGCCATTAGCCAACCACCAACATATATCATTCGTTGCCATTGGTGCCAGGGCATAATGCTACTTATTTTCAATCTTTATTCTGCACTTTAAATTTGGAAAGTGACTTTATAATCTTAGTGATTGGTTGCTTTCTTTGCTATGTTGGCAGTCTATTCTATTCTGGCAACGGCAACGGACTTGCTCTGCAGAAGCTTGCATCCTTATTTGTTAAGGGAGTTAATTATGGTGTTTTACTGTCCCATTTTTTCTTTGGCCTTGTTTTCCCTTTGCTTATCATGCTGCTGTTTCCATTGTATTAGGTCCAGTATCTGTTTGCATTCAATTAATCTCATTGAGATTAATCTGGTTATTTCCATATCTCTTGTTGGTTATGATATCTTATGAGTGTTTATGAATGATGAATATTTTCCTTGGTCATTGTATGTTAGGCTCTGAGAATTTACGGTTTGCACCATAGTCGATTTGAATGTGCATGTTTTCTCTAATTTGTTATGAAGATAGTCATGCTAGGTCTATGAATTCATATTGGTAGTCGTATCTCTTTACTGGATTGGAACATGCACCACAGATGTTCACAATCTTAGTGTGGCCAAAGTAAAACAAAGAATTTTTTCATTTCTGTCTCATTTGGCCAGATCTTTGCCATGGCTCATTTTATTGCTATGCTCATTTTTTAGATGTTGAGTATTTACTTGCTCTAGGCTGGTATGATCGAGAATTTCCCTTTACAGTTTCTGTTGTGTCATCTTTTGGTATGATCTTCCGTGTATCTGTTTTTTTTCAGGCAGTTTCTGTTGTGTCATCTTTTGGTATGATCTTCCGTGTATCTGTTTTTTTTCAGGCATCACAGTACATTCAAGGTTCAGTACTTCACTGAGGTAGTTACCCAGATTGTAGGGTATGAGATATATGCATATTAGGATCCTAATTCATTTGATCAGATTTACTCCTGGTATGGTTATTTGCTGAATGAAGGCATAATGTGTGTGTGATTAGTAGATGGTAAACATTTATTTTTACACTGAATTTGGAAGCTTTTGTTTCTTTATATGATTTTTACCGTTTTCTTTTTAAACTGAAATTGTTTATTGTTAGTATGACACTGCTGTACAGAAGATAACTTCTCCTGTTTTATATTTTCTACTTGTGAAATTCGCTTTCGTGTTTTTTCCCCTGCTATTTGCAGATGGATGTGTAATTGATGCATGCCACCCACTTGATATATGTTAGTGCTCGCCAATGGTTCCAGTGGACAATGCAACCTAATATACATCGCTTTTTATTTTGTACTTTCAAATAGGGTGGGATGAGCAGATGGTAACATTTATTTTACACTGAATTTGGAAGCTTGTGTTTTTTGATCTTATTTTTTATTCCTTTTTGATGGGAACTTGGTTTTTGTTTGAAGGACACTGACTGTGTTGTACATTGAATTTGGAAGCTTGTGTTTTTTGATCTTATTTTTTGTTCCTTTTTGATGGGAACTTGGTTTTTGTTTGAAGGACACTGACTGTGTTGTACATAAGATATTTCTCTTTATGTCTTTTCCATGTCAACTTTGCTTTTCCTTGTTTTTTGGTTTTATCCTTCTATTTGCAGATATGGATGTGGAACTGATGTGT
The DNA here is from genome assembly GCA_005771605.1 of Scutellaria baicalensis. Lineage (NCBI taxonomy): Eukaryota > Viridiplantae > Streptophyta > Magnoliopsida > Lamiales > Lamiaceae > Scutellaria > Scutellaria baicalensis. The sequence goes on from CM016724.1 coordinate 3,002,499, forward strand.
GCCACCCACTTGGATCTGATATTTAGTGTTTGCCAATGGCTGCAGTGGATAACAGAACCTAATTTACATCACTCTTTATTTTGCACTCATTTTTAGACGGTCATTTGATTGTCTTGGTGATTAGTTGTTTCTTGTGCTATGCTGGCAGCCTAATCCATTCCCTTCATGCTGACAACGAGACTTGCTCTGTAGAAGCTTGCATTCTAAGTGCTGCGGTGGTAGTTAACTTTCGTGTTTTTCTGTTCTATTTTATCGTTTAACCCCTTTGCTTATCATTCTGCTGCTTTCTCCAATCTTTAGGTCCAGTATTTGGTTGCGTTCCATTGATTTTGCTGAAATTATTCTTGTTCGGTGGGTTGTTTCCATTTCACTAGTTGGTTATGTTATCTTTTCGGTTGGATTTTTTTTGAGTGATAATGAATGATGTGAATATTTTCTGTCTTTTTATTGAATGTTAGGACATGTGAATTTACTGTTTTCGCGCTTCAAATTGCGTTGATGTAATAATGAACTTGCACACGAGATGCTAACGTTCTTAGTGTTGTCCATGGAGTTAACATTGTTTTTTTTTTCTCTTCTTTCTTATTTGGCCTGATCTTTCACACTGCTCTTATCATTGTTATGTTTAAATGAGCTTGCAACGAAGAACTTTTAGTTGTCAGGCTTCAAAATGTAAGGAACATTCAGTACATCACTGAGGTATTTACTTGGATAATATATTTTGGTTATAATTGAACTCATTCTATTGGAATTATTCTTCATATGGTTGTTTGCAGAGGGAAATTGTTTGAGCAGCATCTGATCCTATGTTCTAATATGACGGGTGGGATTAATCTCTAATATTAGCTAGTCTCTAATATGAAGGCACACTGTAGGGTGGGATTAGTAGATCGCATTTAGTTTTACACTGGATTTGCATACTTCTGCTTTTTTAAGGGATTTTTTTTAGTGTACGTACTGTGTTGTACATAATATATTTCTCTTTTCTCATTTTTTCTACATGTCAAATTGGCTTTCTTTGCTGTTTAGGTTTTTCCTTAATTGCAGATTGATGTTGAACAGATGCATGCCACCAACTTGATCTATTTATTAGTGTTCACCTATGGTTCCAGTGGAAACGAATCTTAATTTATATCACTTGTTCTACACTTTAAACGTTGAATGTACTGGATTGTGTTAGTGATCAGTTATTTTCTGTGCTTTGCTGGCAGTCAATTCCATTCTTTTAGTGCTGACAACGCGACTTGCTCTGTAGAAGCTTGCATTCTTAATGCTGCGAAGGGAGTTAACTTCCGTGTTTTTGTGTTCCATTTTATAGTTGGCCTTGTTTTCCTCTTGCTTATCATTCCGCTGCTTTCTCTGGTCTTTAGGTCCAGTATCTGGTTGCCTGCGATTGATTTCACTGGAATTATCCTGTTGGATGGGTTATTTCTGTTTCACTTCTTGGTTATGTTATCTTTTAGGTTATAATTTATAGTGTGATAATGGATGAAGTGATTTTTATACTTCTTCATTGATGTCAGGAAATGAGAATCTACAGTTTTTGCGCTTAGGGTTGACGTGTTTAAATGAGCTTGCACCGAAGATGCCCACGCTATTAGTGAACAAATTTTAGTTGTCAGGCTTCAAAATATAAGGAACTTTCAGTACATCACTGAGGTATTTACTTGGATAATATATTTTGGTTATAATTGAGCTCATTCTATTGGAATTATTCTTAATATGGTTGTTTGCAGAGGGAAATTGTTGAGCAGCGTCTGATCCTATGCTAGTCTCTAATATGAAGGCACACTGTAGGGTGGGATTAGTAGATCGCATTTAGTTTTACACTGGATTTGGATACTTCTGTTTTTTA